>CM051393.1:8598218-8623218 GCA_028015245.1 Cardamine occulta
GTGGAGATTTGGAATTCATTTTCAGATTGGGATGTGAAAAGACTGCGGATAGCATCATCATTGGTGTTGAGAAGTAAGGAGGAAAGGTCATTGTAATGATTTGGAGGACATTGGAAACTCTTATAGATACCAGATCGACCTACGCTTGGGCACTTGTCCTCTGTTCCAGTAGGACATGGAGTACAATGTGAGATCCATGGGAGACCAAATGCGCAACACGAGCTCAAAATGGAAACTGCCATAACAAGCATAACTTTAAATCCCGGGCCTCTCCTGCAAGTCATGGAAAAAATAAAGCATAGACTAAAGTGAGCGAATCGAATTGAGAGCAGCCAAAAACTTCATCTGAAAGTAACATTTAAACTTCCACACATGGCCTAGTAGCAATAGAAGAAAGGAAATGATTTTATGAAAGAGTTAACTCGTCGAGAGGTGACATACTCGTTTATTAAGCTATATGTGCGGAGGACTTTGTCCACAAGGTAGTTGTAAAGGCTTCCAAGCACACCGCCAACAACTCCAAGGAATATTACTGCTAGCAAATCTGGAGTGCTATAAAGCACTGGTCCCGAATTTACATAAAACATGATGAGACCTCCTTTCCCAAACAGTCCACATTTTCCAGATCGGCAGAACTCAATCAAACTTCGTAACACCACTGCTACAACTGCGGTAGTGAAGAACGTCCTCCAAAGAAGGGCACTCCTCCACCTAACGAGTTAACCAAAGTGAGACTTAATCTTTTCCATGTTGGATACAGCAATATAGGCAAATCATCTACACTATTTATCACTTAGATTTTCTCAGTTACAAATTTACATTTGGGTATAAGTAACAGACATGTTGCATGGATTATGTTTTAAACGAAACAAACATGGTGATCTTTTTGCACTTTTTCAGTGACTTCTAGCTGTGGGCAAGCTTCCTCAGTCCTAGTTTTGAAATATTCATTGATTGCATTATGAAGCATCAGTCCTAAGCTACTATACATAAGTTCAGAATATTCTGCTCCCTACAATGACCAAGGTGGCACTTCTTGGATAAGTTAAAAGGAGTAAGAGAGAAACAGAAAAATTACCATGAAGCAGCTTCTTCAAGGGCGAATAGCACTCCCCCAACTGGAGCGCGAAAGGCAGCTGCTACACCAGCAGCAGCACCGCAAGTGATCAGGTCTCTTCTATCTCTATCGTTTTTGAAGAATCTGAGCCACTTCCAAGTCAACCGATACTTTCTGGAACCACCTTGTCCAAGTAAATTAGCAATGCAAGCACCAGTATGAACCATAGGCCCTTCCTTTCCAACTACGAATCCGGCAGCAACTCCAAATATAGAGCCAAAGATCTTCAAATACAAAAGATTTCATATTAGAAAAAGCCTACAGAGTCTAACTGGACGTAGTCATACCATATACCAATGCTTAATTCAAGATGAACAAAGACTGCTTGGAAAGATGTTTAGGGATCTTACCTTAACAAAGAGGGTGCCCGGAGCTAATATTGAATAAGCATCTATACCATTGAGATATGCTTTAACCTCAGGTATACCAGATCCTGCTGCTGCAGGAGCAATAAAAGCACAGAGTGAAGCAGCAACAGTTGCCAAAATCAAGTTACAACCAGCAAACGCAAAAAAGGCCTGAAAGTATCTGCAGTTTTCAAGAAAGATCCCGCTGTTAGTTATCATTCAGTGATACACATCGAATTTTATAAGTACACCAGAATTAATAACACAGCATTAACTGAATTCAAACAGGATAGATAACGTTAAAACTATGCAGTTGAATCAGAGATGAACCATAAAAGCTACACTTACTTTTCCTTGAGCATGAGATTACCGGTTAGCAAGAGTTTGAATCCAGCTATATTTTCAACGCCAAGGTTATTTAAAAAGCCAACGACACCAGTGGCTAAACCAATAAGACAAGCAAGCGCCCATTTGAGAAACGTATACTGTAGTATCTCAATCTTCCTCCTAGACCTCCAATCCTGCTTGAAAAGATCGTTCTCAAAGATCCTGCCAAATGAAATTGTAAGTCAAGATCCTGATATGTTTCATAAGAAGACACACCAACAATACTACCAAATTAGGCAAGACAACAATCAAGTATAGTAGCAGGAGACACACAGAAAACAAGAGAACATAAGATTGCATCTTAGGAACTAGTCCTTCCTTCTCCATTCCCAACAATTAGAGGACCCACAAAGTAAAAAGAGTCAATTCAGTCTTGAAAATCAGAACACTTAACTGACATACTAAATTAGGCAAGACAACAATCAAGTATAGTAGTAAGAGACACAAAAAAGAGAGTCAAATCTGTCTGACAATAAGATTGGATCTTATGGACTAGTCCCTTCTTCTCCATTCCCAAAAAAGCTTTGCACTTTTCACTTTTCACAAAACTATTAGACTATATGGTATGCCAATTGCCAAGTGAGCTTTTGGCTCAGTGGCTAATGATGTCTCAAAAAGCTTCAATTTCAACCAATGAATATAAAATGCAACATGGGACCCAAAACGTTACATGATCCAACAATCTTAGCTCACTGAAATGAAAACTTTTTAGACTCATAATCTACAAATGAGCTTATAAGTCAAGATCCTGATAGGTTACACAAGAAGACACATCAACTATTCAGCCAAATTAGACAAGACACAAAAAAACAGAGAGTCAACTCTACCTCAAAGCAAGATTTGATCATAAGAACCATAAAAAGCTTTGCACTTTTCTCAAAACAATAAACTATAGGACATGCCAATTAACCAAGTGAGCTATGATGTTTCAAAAAAAAAAAGCTTCAACTTTTACCAAATGAATAAAAATGCAAACACTTATATATTTAAAACTTAAAAAGTAAATGGGACCCAAAACGTTACATGTTCCAACAATCATAGCTTCCCTTATTTTTCTCAATTATCAAATAAGACTCATAAAACCTACAACATCAAGTCTGCAATTAAGAAGTTTTAAAACTAATCAATAAAGTCTTAAACTTTACAGATCTTATCCAAAAAAAAAAAAAGTGTGACAAGAAAAACACAGAAAAGGGAGAGAAACCACAGACTCGTAATCAAGGCTTTCGATCGGACAAGTATTAGCTCCGACGATAGCGATCTGTGAAGTTGTGTTCTTTCGATTCTTTGCGAGCAAAGGTTGTTGAAATCCGACAGATCCATCATCTAAAATTCCAGATATCTTCCTTTCGTACGCATAATTAGCTCCTTCAATCTCTATATCATGGTCTTCCCTCCGATCATCCATTTTCTTCACGATTGTGTTTCGATGAAAAAGAAAAAAAACAAACAATTTTGCTGTCAATTTGATAAGAATTGGAGAAGAAGAAGAAACGTAATTTTACAGAGATATGTAATTGGATTACAGAGTTTCGAGCTTCTTGGAATCAGAACCTCTCGCGCTCAAGCAGATGTTAAAAGTTGATTAGTTTATTGTTTTTTTCTTTTTTTGATTTTTGAGTTTTTGAGTTTTGCCTGAAGGATGTAAAAGTCAGGAGATTTGTTGTTTTTGTGTTCTCTTAATATAGCAAAACAAAACACTCTTTAGTTAGGGTGAAACAACCCTAGATATTTTTTTAATTTAAATTTTCTTAAAGTTGTAAAGATGAATGTTTTGTAAAATAGTTTTTTCTCCAACGAAAATTTAGTAATATCTGATATCATCCATAGAGATTTGTTTTTAACTTAAATAAAAAATGTAGAAATGAATATTTTATTTATGAGAATTTAATAAAATAGCTTTTTGCCAACGAAAATTTAACAATTGGTGATATAAATCCATAGTTGTCCATTTTTATGGCCCACTTGCGTGTAGGATCATTTAACGTGGCGGTATTTTGGGTAGTCACTTGTATTGATGTTTAATGTTTGATCATTTAAAGTTTCGTGTGTTTGATTTAAGAAAAGTTTTGCCAATTTTTTTTTTTTAGCAAGTGTAAAATTATATTCATCAAAGCCTTTTGGTATATCTACTGAGTTTTAAAAGAAATGTTTAAAGTCTAGTAGCAAACCAAACCATAAGGAGACCATCATATTTTTTATCTCCCGATGATGAACGTAGTGAACTGAGTTAGTTTCTAACATTTTTATCGATGAGCTTTTCAAGTCTTTGTGGTGGGGAAAGGGGCTCTCCATGCCTGTGACTGCTTCTCTCTCTCCATGCCTGCAGAGTAGCTTGAAGAACATACAATATGAGGAGTAGCGCTTGATATCCCAGATTTGAATATGCAATAACCGAATTATAATTTCCGTTGATAAGCAATTTCTTTTAAACAATTCTTGAGTTCATTCCTATGGGTGAATCTTTATATTCACCTCTTCTAAATTTACCCAATAAAATTTTGCCAACTAAGATTACATTTAAGAGAAAGAAATAATGAATTGAAATTAAATTTAAATAAATAAAACAAATTAAAATAATAAAATCTAACGTCCTTGACGTCTTCATCATTCTCCGTTGGATTCATTGACCTGAGATTCTGCAAAAAAAATCAATCCTATCCTGCACCGGAATTGAATTCGATTGAATGCTTAGGTCGGTTAGTACATTTCATTAAGAAATTCATGATCCTTCGGTGGTAGTTCAGAGAAGTATTTATCTAATATGTTGTTTTTGGTATTAACAAAGCAAGAACGAGTGACAAGAGAACGTCTACGTGATCTCGCAGTGTTTGAGAGGCTTTATGGAAACCCCTCAAAATCATCCACAGATCTTGCTGTCAAAAAGGTAATCAATAACCGAAGAGGAGCGTAGTTCCTAATTGATGTTGGGTGTGTGGTGATGTCCAGATTGTTGTTAGCCTACGTGTTCTGTTTTGAGCACAGTGGGGCTCTGTTTTTTTTTTTCTGCATTTTCTTAACTACATCGTTTGTATGTGGTTTTTATCAATAGATGACAAAAAAAACACACAAAGATCTTGCTGTCAAAAAGTAAGCTTTAGCTTTCTATATTTCACACTTTGCGTTAGAACTATAATAAATCAAGGGTAATTTGCCACAATAACCTACTTTATTTTTGAAATAGCCAAAATAATTTATCAAAATTTTAAAGTTTCAAATGTAATAATTTCCATAAATACCCTTATTGACATATTTGGCAGACTCTGCGAGACTCTACGAGCATTTGGCAGTTTCTACGAGCACATGACAAAATTTCCGAGTATTTGGCAAACTCTGCGAGCATTTGGCAAACTATGCAAGCATCTAATAGACTTTTTAGATATTTGACAGAATTTTCACGTATTTGACAGACTTTGCAAACATCTTGCAGACTCTACGGAGTAAATGATAGACTCTGCAGAGTAATTAGCAGACTCTACAAAGTAACTCGTAGATTTTGCGAAAATCTAACAGACCTTAAGAAAATCTAACAAACTTTATGGATATTTGGTAGACTTTGCAGAATAACTGTAAGACTTTGCATATATTTGGCAGATTTTGCAGATATCTTGCAGACTTTGCAGAATAACTGTCAGATTTTGCATATATTTGGCAGACTTTAAAGAAGTTTGGCAGACTCTGCAGAATAATCTGCAGACTCTATGGATATTTGCAGACTCAGCTAAATAATTGGCAGACTCTGCGGATATTTGGTAGAGTCTGCGAGTATTTGGCAAAGTCTGCGAGTATTTGATAGACTGTGGGAGCATTTGAAAGACTCTGCGAATATACGGCAGACTCTGCGAATATTTGGTAGACTCGGCCAATATTTAGTAGATTCTGCGAACATATGGCAAACTCTGCAGATACCTGACAAACTTTGCTAATATTTGGCAGACTTTTGTAATGATTTTTAAGTTTTTTAAAAAACTTTATTATTTAACTTAATCAAATATTTTAAGTAAAAATAAATATCAAAAACTGTAGTTTTAATTATAAATATGAATTAAAAGAGAATAATTAATTAAAATGATAATTTCTTTTCAAAAATATTTATTAGTTAGAAAGGATAATTTTGGTATTATGGACATAAAATAATTTTAAAGTAGATTTTAAGTTTTTATTTTATTATTTTAAGTTTTTTATTTTATTTTAAAGTAGATTTTATTTTATTTTTCTTTTACTAATTTTAAAATCATTTAGGTATAAAAAATTTAGTTACATAAATTTTAAATATATTTATGATAAAACTAGTAAGAAATTATCAATTTTGAAAAACTATTTACCATTTTTCTTTTAAAAATAATCAAAAAGATAATTTTGGAATTATGAAAATTTGTTAGAGAATAAGTAAGTTATGTAGGCAATAAAAGTTAAAAGAGGTTATACTAGGTATTTAAAAGAAAAAGTGGGTTATATTAGACTAATTTCTCATAAATCAAACATGTGATTTTAAGAAGTTTAATGTTGAATATTCCTCATCTCTACAAATTAGTATCTAAGCTTGTTTCTACAGAAAAATTAAATTTTTTTTTGAATGGTCAAGATGAATAGGTCTCCTATGTTTTATCTTCTCAAACTATAAATTACTGTCATAATTAAAAATACATTACAAATTTTGAAAACGAGCTATTAGAGAGAGGGGAATAACAAATGAGAGAGAGAGAGAGAGAGAGAGAGAGAGAGAGAGAGAGAGAGAGAAGTGAGAGAGGAACGAGAACAAGAACAAGAAAGTATGTAGATGTATAGAGGGAGATAAGAGAAGACAAGACAATGACCTGCAGATTTTGCTGTAGGTGTTCACCAACTATATGGCTTTCTTGCAACCAAGCACTATATGGATATATTCAATCAACACTAGTGTCAAGGTTCTCTCTCATATATTCGAGATATGTTTTAAGACTTGTCATTGGGATTCAGAGTTTTGTTGGTCTCTGTCAAGTTACGTATTTATGTATTATAGAATATTTAATTCCAATAAAGATTCTAATTTGAATATAAATATTCTATGATTATTTATTAATTGAATATTATGATAATGTTTGAATTAGAAAGTCTTGATTAAGTGGTTGTATGACTTTTCTTGCTTATATGATTTATTCTCTAACGTTATTTGCTTTTAATGATGATTGATCTCTTCCTCTATGAAGAAGAAAGAAGGAGACGTTATAAAGTTTTCCTATAAAAGCAGAAGAGGTTTTCATTATTCTACACGCTTGCTAACTGTAAAAACAAAGAAACAGAAAACAGAGTTCTTGATCCAAGCGATTTAACTGCTGAAGTTTTAGGAGAGATCGTCTTAGGAAGAGGTTGATATCGTTGTGACGAGCACGAAGCTAGGACTTCTCCAAGAAGAATGCATACATGATTAAGGAGTAAAAGCGTTTACTTGTTAACCTTAGTTCATGTTGTTAGATAGATGTATTAGAATTTGTGTAGAAATTCTAAGTCTATCTTATACTTTTCAAAGTGATCTAATAAACTCTTGTTGCAGCCGACGACTACTGGTTGGTTTGAAAGAGAACCAACTGATACCTCATTAAATCTCCATGTCGCCTCTTTAAGTTTATTGTTTGATTTAATTTCTGCACCTAAACATAAACTATCTAGTCTCTAAGAATTTCATTTGGTATCAGAGCCTTCCACTAATTAAGTGTTTTTTTTTAACTCTTAGAGTGAGATCTTGTCTTTGAGACTACATGGAGCCTCCACAAGAAGGAAGCTCTGTGACACATCCTCCTTTCTTAGATGGCTCAAATTATGGCTATTGGAAAATCAGAATGCAATCATTCATCAGCTCTATTGATGGTGATGCGTGGAACTCGGTATTGATTGGATACAACGATTCAGTTATCAAAGATGCTCAAGGGAATATTACACCAAAAGTGAGAACTCTCTAGACTCCTGAAGAAGTCAAGAAAGACATGAGCAACGCTAAAGCTTTGAACACTATATACAACGCAATTGATGTTGGCCAATTTCGTATGATCTCCTCATACAAAACAGTAAAAGAAGTGTGGGAGGCGTTGGAAACCACATATGAGGGCACTTCTAAGTTAAACAAACAAAACTCATTATGCTTAAATCTAGATTTGATTGTTTGTTAATGCAGCCTGGCAGCTAAATTGATGAGTTCTACAAAGAACTAAGAGACATAGCAAATGAAGCTTACTCTCTTGGGAAAACATATACGGAGTTCGACATGGTCATGAAGGTCTTGACATCTCTACCAGACAAGTTTGCTCCGAAGAAAACTACAATGATGGAATCTAATCATGTTTCGAAGATGAAGCTGGAAGAGCTTATTGGTTCCCTACAGACGTACGAAATAGAATTATCGATGCAAGATCACAAAAGATGTCTCGTCGAAAGAGTAAGGAATCTTGCTTTGTTCTCCACCGAAAGCAAAATTGATGATGACAACGAGAATGAAATGACGCTCACCAAGAAGATAGAGAAATACATGAAGAAACTAGAGTTACTGAAAGACAAGAAGCTCTCAAAATCCAGCAACAGTTATGGTAGAAGAGATGATCGAGGCAAAGAGAAAAGATTGGTTCAATGTCATGAGTGTCAAGGTTTTGGCCACCTCAAAGCAGATTGTGAAAATCGACAAAACCAGAAGGAAAAGGAGTTAGAGACAGAAAGTGATGAAGAAGATATCTCATACAACAACGTGATTTCCTTCGTTGCTACAATAGAAGAGTCTGTCAGAACCGAGTCTGTTAAAACAGAGCCCACCAAAACAGAAGCTGCTGAAACTGATGAAGACGCATCAGATGATGAGGATATGCCTACTTATGAAGAACTTCTGCAAAATTTCGTCACCACCTGCAGTCAAAATATTTGTTTGATAAAGGCAAAGAAAGAGCTTAACTTACAGATTGAAGACTTGAAAATGCAACTTCAAAATAAAGGCGAAGAATTACTTGCCGTGCAACATGATCTTGAAAAAACCAGAAAAGGATTAAAGATGTTTAATACTGGAACAACAAAGCTTGATCACATTTTAACTATGGGAAGAGTGAGACATCAGCCACAAGGTCTTGGCTAGAAAGGTAATGAATCAAGCTCGAAAACTATTTTTGTTTAAGGTGGTAATATGAAAGATAATATCAAGAACATGCCAAGACAACCCCAAAGTAAGCAAGTTAATCATATGAAGTTTCGTCCTATTTGTCATCATTGTCGGAAGAGTGGCCACATATGCCCACAGTGTTATAGGTATCTTCGATCGTTTTCTTTTAAACCTCAAAATTTTAGGTTGGTATGGTAAGGAAAAGTGATTTATATGCTGATTATATACCTTCAAAACCATGATTTGAATTACTTAGTGTGTTATTTTGAGTGTTTAACTTAAATTATTTTGATTTCATCTTTCATGTTAAGCTATATTATATTATGCTTATTTTTCTTTAATTTCACCCAGAGAAAGAATGTTTATTTTGCACAAAAATAAGTGTTTTAGCTAAAAACATATGTAATTCATTGGTCTGTTAAAAGAGGAACGAAAGTAGAGATCCACAAAGCTAGAAGAAGAGGGATTTTCAAGGGAGTTTTTCTATACCTTTTCTATAATATGTTTGACTAACAAATAGATCATATAGGGGGAGATAGATGGTGTCACGTGGTTATTTCTTAATATGATATGAGGGTTTTATTATTTAAATTGCTTAATGTGATGAATTTGCGTTCTGCTATGTTCTATATTGTTTAGTCAAAAAGGGAGAGATTGTAGAATATTTAATTCTAATAAGGATTATAATTTGAATATAAATATTCTATGATTATTTATTAATTGAATATTATGATAATGTCTGAATTGGAAAGTTTAAGTGGTTATATGACTTTTCTTGCTTATATGATTTATTCTCTAACGTTATTTGCTTTTAATGATGATTGATCTCTTGCTTTGTGAAGAAGAAAGAAAAAGACGTTAGAAAGTTTCTCTATAAAAGCAGAAGAGGTTTTAATTCTTCTACACGCTTGCTAACTGTAAAACCAGAGAAACAGAAAATAGAGTTCTTGATCCAAGCGTTTTAACTACTGAAGTTTTGGGAGAGATCTTTTTGGGAAGAGCTTGTTGTCATTATGAGGAGCACGAAGAAAAGACTTCTCCAAGAAAAATGCATACATGATTAAGGGGGAGTAAAAGCGTTTACTTGTTAACCTTAGTTCATGTTCTTAGATAGATGTATTAGAATTTGTGTAGAAATTCTAAGTCTATCTTGTACTTCTTAAAGTGATCTAATAAAATCTTGTTGCAGATTGAGGACTAGTGATTGGTTTAAAAGAGAACCAACTGATACCTCGTTAAATCCACGTGTCGCCTCTTTAAATTTATTGTTTGATTTAATTTCTGCACCTAAACATAAACTATATAGTCTCTAGGAATTTCATGTATGATTCATTAGAAAAAACGAGACTGAAGTTTGAGATGAAATTTTACCAAGAGATGGTTGTAAAGGAGCTGAGGCAGATCGCTGAAGATTAACTAGTTTAAAAATATGCTCACAAAACAGAGCAAGCATTCCATGTTAATAGACGTCAAAGACACCAAAACCCTAATATAAACGAAGACATCATTACGACGTTAGATTATTTAAAAATATTTTATTATTTTAATTTTTTTTATTTGTTTAAATTGAAATTTAATTTATTATTTCCTTTTTTTTAAAATGTAATCTTAGTTGACAAAATCTTATTGGATAAATTTAGAAAAGGTGAATATAAGGGTTCACTCCTATGAATGAATTCAAGAATTTTTTTTTTTGGTTCCTGTTTAAATTATCTCTTCACTATTAAAATTGAAGTACAAATAATTATTCATATACCCAAATAATTAGTAGTTATATATGTATCCGAACGATCTCATATTTAGTTTTTCTATTTATTTTCTCTCTAAATAAATAGTAATTAATTCTCTACAATCCTTAAAAACAAACAAAATTATTTTCTTATCTATTATTGCAATTTTAATAGTATGAATTATGATTTTCATATCACCTTAGTTTGATCTTATTTTCAAATTATTTTGAATTATTATATAATACATATGATTAATAAAATTTTATATTTTTTCTGCATATGTTGTGATTCAAATTTTTAAAAATGGACATATAAAGTAAAATTGTTTATTCAATGTCCCACATTGGCTAAAACATTTGGGCAATGGTTCATAATCATATTATAAAAAAGACCAAAATGATTACAAATACGAATAAGCAGGAAGCTTGACTTATCACGCATATAAATTTAAGATTTTTATTCGGTTTAATCTGCTTCTTTAGCTAAAAAATTTAAAATTTAAAAATTTTTTAAAGTATTATAAATATTTAAACATTTAAAAAGTTTCAAATATTATAAATATTTGAAATTTATTAAAATTCCAAAATATACAAATATTTAAACTCTATAAAACATTTAAAATATTAATAATGTATAAACTCTATAAAAATTTTAAAATGTTGATAATATTTAAACTCTATAAAAGGTTTAAAATATCAATAATATTTTAAACTCTATAAAATTTTAATATTTCAAGTCTATAAAAAGTTTTCAAATATTAAAAAATAGAAAATTTAACAATTCAACATGGATTTAAAAACAAAAAAATCTCTATATTATTATTTGAGAAGTACATTTAAAAAATAACTTATATATGTTATTTATCATGAAATGCAACTAATATATACTATTTTTTTAATTCACTAAAGATAGAAATTAGATTAAAAATAATCTTGGGTCATAATAATCAACAGTAGGTAAAATATCTATACGGATATCCCGTTCTAATCTCTTACTCAATCTTTTATCCATTAGATTAAAATAATCAATCCAAAATGGATAATTATATAACAGAGATCGGTTATAGGATGGAAAGTTTCCAACAGGTACCAGACCAGACGGGTTTCCATTCCAAAATGAACAGGTTTAAGAATAATATTAAATCGCTAATCATAATATATATATATATATATTCAATATTAGAACTACTTACAAAATATTAAAATAAGTATATACGTCAAACAAACCAACAACATTAACACTTTATAATTTAATGAAGTTAAAATTACATATAGTTAAAAATAATAAATATAAAACTAAACGAACAAGATCTACAAATCTATAAATTATCTTGAAAACTGAACAAAAAAATATTAAATTGTAAAATATAAATATTTGTTATAATGATTAAGAAAATATTGATCCGCAGTGTAACGTGGGTTCTACTCTAAGTACTTTTAAAATTGAAACATAAACAATCTCTGTTTTTTTTTTGTGGATAATTTTTTTTCAATAACTTTAGTACATTTCAATCAATTGGGTATATTTGGCAGTGTTTGGTTTGGTTCGAAAGTTCAAAAATTTGGTTTACACAAAACTTTTGGTAGAATTTTGAAAAATATAAAATTATAGGAATTTAAAACCTTTATGGAAACCCGACAGTTTACCTTACCGAACCAATTACCAACTAAAGAAAGGTTAATGATCAATTTTTAGGCTTAAACCAAACCAAACTACAAAAATTCTTGTTCGATCCGGTTCAATAAATTTGGTTCGGAATAACTGCCCAAGACTTAAAGCCTACCGAATCTCTAGGAAATGAAAAAAAATTATGATTAGATGTTTTTCGGAAGAAAAATACAAAGTTGTTTAGTATTCTCATATACTTGTGCATTTATTTTTTGTTAAAAAAATTGTGGCTGCTGTTTTGTTCAATTTACCTAAAGATACTTGTGCATTTTTAATAGCTATAAATATCAGTTGGTTCTCCTATAACAATTCACAAGTGTTAGACTTATAGATAATTGCGGTTGCAAGAGTTTATCAATTATAAAAAGCAGTTAAGTACTACTTTGTAACGTTTTAAATCAAAAACTAATTTTGTCAAATGTTTGCGTTAGCATATGGGGAAAAAAGGGTGAAAATATATTATTTTTACAAATTTATCTTAAAGATTATTTAAAAGTTACTAAACAAACAAATGTTTTCTAAACAAAATTTAGTATCTACCATCAAATAACAAACTCTTAGACATTTGATACACATAACAACACAAAAATATTGTTAAACTTCCGTTGACAAACTAAAAAACAAAAATAGAATATAACTCGTATTATAAGATCGATAAGATTGTTTAGGTGATTTTTTTTTAACGTCAAATCTATTATATTATATTAGAAGAGTTTATATGATACATAAAATCATTCAAATACAACCATTAAAACAAATAAATGAGATTGAACACAATTTCGATGAAGAAGTGGAAGTGACTCTGCTTTCTAAACGGAAGCCTTACGGGCAACATAATATATATGTTACGTCCCATCTTTATACATTCATAAAAACCTAACATCTTATAGATGAGACTCCTAACTGTTTTCCGCATCACTCTATAGGGTAGGCATTCAGGTATCCATTCAGGTTTGGATGGAGTATTTCGGGTATTTAGGTTTAGGGGTATAGAACCTGTTTAGGTATTTCATGCCTTTGGATCGAGTTCAGTTCGGATCCATTCGGGTTCCAGTTAGGTTCGGATATCCGAAATATTGAGAAAAAAAAATTGGTTAAATTTTCACAAATATAACTAGGAACTCTCGGATGTTTTAGTTATTTTATATATATTGGTTTTAAAATAATTGATATCATTGGGTTTATAATTGTAATTTTAGATAATTGAGTTATATCAAGTCTAAATATAATTAATATATATATATATATATATAATTATACTTCGGCTATTTCAGGTATCCACGTATCTATCAATCGACACGTGTCATAATCTTATTTATCAATCGACACGTGTCATGATCTTATGAATTATAATTTTGACATGTGTCGAGCTCTCGTGCGTTCAACCAAGTTTTTTTTTACTTAATAACTATAGATATAAAATATTAGATTTTTTTTCTTTTCTTTTAGTATTGTATTCTTTTAAAAAATTTTTTTTTTTGATAATCTATGATTTTATTTAATTAAACACATATCGAGATCTGATCATTTTAAGTGACATGTGTCACAATCAGGCGAGTTACTAACTTTGAATCATTCTCTTTTATATAATAAGATGATTTATTCCTTTTTTGTTACCTTTTAGGATTAGGAACTAATTTTAAAATTTCTTTAAAATATAATTTTAATTTATTTAAATACATTTTTTAATTTAGTTTAATTTAATTTTCTTTTTTTTTTGATAATCTATGGTTTTTTAAATTTAAAAAGTGATGAAAATTTCTTTCTTTTTGATGATTATCCAGTTTTTTTCTTTTTAGGATTGTATATGTTTATTTTTTTCTGATAATAATTTACGTTTTTCTTTGATAATTTATGGTTTTATTTAATTAAAAATGTATCAAAATCTGATCGTTTAAATTGATATGTGTTACAATCAGGCAAGTTAGCAATTTTGAATCATTCTTCTTTATATAATAAGATATCTCTTATGATGATGTAACAAACGATAAAAAAAAAACTAATTATTTAACCAAATTAGATAAGGGTATTTATGGGAAACAACTTTATACAAACTTCATATTATTGATGTCGTCAAACACTTATTTTACTCAATCAGTTTCCAAATATCAAAATATTTTTATTAAAATTATATTTTTATTATTAATTAATCGACTAACGATTTAAAAGAAATATCTTCACAAAGTCTTTTAAAATAAGAATTTTTAATGAAAATAGAGAAACAAAATAAATTTTTTTTTAAAGGCTTAAAATTTATTTAATTTACCACCCAACCTTTTACATTTTGCTTTAGTTTATTATCTCATGCACGAAATATTTAGTAGTTATTTAAATTAACTATATATATATCTAAAAATATTGCCTGCTTATGTATTAATTTAGTAGCGATTAGCGAAGCTAAAACATAACAACTAGCATACTTGGAGATCTATAGAACTCATTTTAAAATGTCAATAAGCATGTTTAATAAAAAAAAAAGAAAAATCAGACAAACAAATTTCATAGTGGTCGAATTTTTTTATGCACAGGAGAAACGTGTACACCATCAGACACCTTTCCCTCGAAGCATGAGAAATTTTCCGTCAACTTAATCCTATGCATAAGATATTAAGATTGATGAATTAAATATATGTTAACAAATTGGGGGCGGTGGAATCCGTGTTCTGATAATATCATTTTCCCTAAATAAATTAGCAATGATTAATGATGACTTTGCGACCAAAAAAGAAGAAGATTACTAAAAGTTTATATTAAGAGAATTGGTCAAATGCCATAAAATTTTTTAAATAATAAAGTAATATTTAATAAATTTTCTGATTCTATTGTAATATTTTGTAAATAATCTTTGTGTCTTTTAAAAATTGATAAAATGAATATTTCGATTATTGGATTATAACATTATACAACTAATATTATATTTTAATTGATAGTTTAGTTGTTTTTATGTTTGTTAGTTTGAATTGGTACTAGTATCGGATCCGCGCTACAGTGCGGATGGATGTTTTTCTTCTAGTGAAAATTTGGTTTTTTTTTTATAAAAGAGATGAAATTTTAATATTAGTAATTTGTTTGTAGTTGTTTAAAGACTTGTATTCTAAATAATTTTTGATTAAGATATAAAAATTATAAATTTGTTTGTAGTTGCGTAGCTAAGTATAAAGTTGTTCATCATTAAAAGTATAGTGATGTTGGTTTTAGTGGTTTGTAGTTGTGTAAGTAATTATAAATATTATGTTAAATATTATTCTTATTTTTTCTTAGTATTTGTTTATTATGTACTTATAAAACAACAAAGCCCAATAAATTTTTAGTATAATCATTACAAAAAATATTTATTGAATTGATGATTAATTCTATGTGAAAAAAATAATTTAACCTTTTATTATGTATTATTACAACCAATGATAATATTATTATTATTATTATTGATAATATTTGGAACCAAAGATATTATTAAGCAAAATAAAAATAAATGTGATTTTGTAAAAATAATATGACTATTAATATAACCCTTGATTTTAGGAATAGCTCGTTATATTATCTCTAAGGAATTAAAGTCACCGATATATATTAACATGATTCAATCTCATGTATTATTGTAACATATGATATTATTAAACGAAATTAAATAATTTGTGACTCTTAAATTAATTCGTGATTTTTGTTTAAATAACCTGTAAAATTATCTACAGGGAATCAAAGTCATCGATATCGTCACTTTCTCGCTATAGTCTTTTATTATTTGTCATTCTTATAGTTTTCTAGAGTGGACTACAATCTCTGCCGGCCTTAACTTATTTCTTTGTAAAAGTAGATCGTAGTTGGTCCATATAAATTTTTATTTTATTTTTTTCTATTCGCACTACTACGCACTGTAACTTATGAATGATAAAAAAAAAACCTGTTTATCCACAAATGGTTTTTTTCTGCTCCATCCGCCAAATTCATTCGAAGTCTTATCTGTTATTCTAACTAAAATGGTGAGAAGTTAAGAACTTAGATTGTGAGAATTTGGCGAAAGGGTTTATTAAACAGAAGAAAACAAAATTATGTCTTACCTTTTTCAGATTATTAGTTTTTTTTTTTTGAATAATTTATGTGGTTTGAAAACCATGTTGTATTTATTTTATTAGAAAATAAATTATAATGGAAAGACCACTTTTTTTTTTAACTTGCTTTAGGTCTTCGTGTGCTCTGCTTAGATTGACTTAATATATGTCCTCTAATTTCGATAAAATTGTTGTTGCATTTTTCAGTTTCGATAGAAACCTTGTGAAACCAAATGAACACACGTCTCAGTGTAACAGGAATGTGATATGAGAAAAAAAAAATGAGAACTTGATAACAGATTTATTACACTATCACAATCAGTTGCTCAATAACAAACCCTGACCTTCATTTTGTAGTAGTAACTTTTAAAGTCTGAAGAAAAAAAAAGAAATTTTTTTTTTAAGTTCTTATAAAACTACTAATAATGATATATACGGTGAGATATATTATATGTATATGTATATAATATATATTATAATATTAATATATATATATATATATATATATATTTTGTATGTGATGTGAGAGTGGTGAAACATGTGTATATAAAAGAAAGGTAGAAGATTATAACTTTTCATTTATTCCAATTGTAAGTCATTAGTCACATATACATACTAACATTAGTCGGCAAACTTATGGCGGTGAGATATGTTAAATTATAATAAAATGGATAATCATTATTTTCTAGTACTCCCCCTTGATTATCCATCATTATGAACATATTACGTACTGCCTCGTTAAAAACTTTATCATGGAAAAACCCAATGGGATAAAAACCATGGGAAGGAAAAAAGAGTACAATAACGTTATCTCCCTCTGAAATGCTGGATGTAGATCCTCCTTCATAAATCTCGTAAATGATGCATCCCGATACTATGAACATGTTTTCTGAACGTTGTAGTGGGAAGCGCTTTCGTGAATAAATCAGCTGCATTGTCAGTTGAACGGATATATTAAATATCTACTTCTTGATTCTTCTCGAGTTCTCGTATATATGACAAAAATCTTGGGGAATTATTTGCTCGCTATTGATTCTTGTATATGTTGAGTCATCGATCTGAGCCACACATATTCTCTACATGCCTCGTGAAGTGCAATGGTCTCTGCATGATTTGATGAAGTAGCGATCAAAGTCTGCTTTTGAGAGCGCCAAGAGATTATAGTACCTTCAACTGTGAAAACATATCCTGTTTGCGATCGGTCTTTATGTGGATCTGATAGATAGTCTGCATCTGCAAAACCAGCTAAAACAAAAGTAGAGTTTCTAGGGTAAAATAATCCCAAGTCAATTGTTCCTTGAAGATAACGAAAAATATGTTTTATTCCATTCCAATGTCTGTGCGTGGGAGATGAACTATATCTTGGAAGTAAATTTATAGCAAATGCTATATCTGGCTGGGTACAATTTGCAAGATATATAAGTCCACCATTAGCGTTCGTATAAGGTACTTCAGGACCTAATACTTCTTCGTTATCCTCACATCGAAATGGATCTTTATCAATATTAACCGACCTATTGACCATTGGAGTAATCAAAGGAGTCGCTTTATCCATATAAAAACGTTTTAAGATCCTTTTCGTATAATTTGATTGATGTATAAAAATTCCATCTTGATGATGCTCGATCTGGAGTCTAAGACAAAATGTTGTCTGTTCAAGATCTTTCATTTCGAACTCTTCTTTCATATGAGTTCTAGCATCATAAATCTCCTTTTGAGTTCCAATTATATTCAGGTCATCCACATATACAGCGATGATCACAAATCCAAATAAGGATTTTTTAATAAATACACAAGGGCATATCGCATTGCTGGTGTATCCTTTACTCAACAAATATTCACTTAAGCGATTATACCATATGCGTCCGGATTGCTTTAATCCGTAAAATGATCGCTGTAATTTGACTGAACATATTTCTTTAGCTTTTGAGCTTAATGCTTCTGGCATTTTCAATCCTTTTGGGATTTTTATATATATCTCATTATCAAGTGATCCATATAAATATGCAGTCACAACATCCATTAGATGCATTTCTAGATTTTTGGATGCTGCAAAAGCTCATCAAAAATCTGAAAGTAATTGCATCCATAACTATATATCTTCATAATCAATTCCCGGCCTTTGAGAAAATCCTTGGGCAACAAGTCAGGCTTTATATCTTGTTACCTCATTTTTTCTCGTTTCTTTTTCGAACAAAAACCCATTTATATCCAACGGGTTTTACATGTTCGGGCGTAGTGACGATAGGTCCAAAAACCTTTCTTTTATTGAGGGAGTTCAACTCAGTTTTCATGGCCATTTTCTATTTCTCCCAATCAGATCTTTTCTGGCATTCTAATATGAATCTTGGATCTGATTCATCACATTTATAATCAATTTCCTTGGATACGGAGAATGAGAAAATTTCATCATCATCTTCTATCTCATTTCTAGCCCATACTTTTCTATTTTGGGCATAGTTGATAGAAATCTCATGTTTTTCTAAATCAGTTTCGTCTTCAAGACTTTTATTTTCGTCTTCAGGACTTTTCACTATATTTGGTTGTTCCGTATCCGTCTCATTTATTATTCCCAATTTTTTTTTCTTTTCGGGGATTTTTATCCTTTGATCCCACTGGCCTCCCCCTTTTCAATTGAACTTTGGGTTTATTTAATATTTTCTATCAGTTTATTCTTCTGGAACATTAATTCTTGGTAGAACATTCGCAGCGGGTATATATGATTTTGTCACCCTTTTTGTATCAGTGAACGCATCTGGTAATTGATTAGCCAAATTTTGTAAATGTACAACTTTTTGAATTTCCAGTTTACGTTGTTTCATAGGGGGATCAACGTATAACAACGATGATGTGCACCAAGTAATATCTTTTGGAACTTCCATAATTCCTCTCCCTAACGTTGGGAATTCATATTCATTAAAATGGCAATCGGCAAAACGTGCCGCAAACATATCACCAGTTCGCGGTTCAAGATATCAAATTATATTTGGTGATGTATACCCGATATATATTCTCAATCTCTTCTGTGGTCCCATTTTTGTTCGTTGTGGCGGAGCTATAGGGACATAAAATGCACATCAAAAAACTCGGAGATGGGATATATCTGGCTGCTGGCCAGATGCTAATTGCTTTGGGGAGTACTTATGATATGCACTTGGCCGTATTTGAACTAGTGCAGCAACATGCAAAATTGCATAACCCCATACTAAAATTAGGAACTTTGTTCTCAATATTAACGGTCTAGCAATAAGTTGTAACCGTTTAATCAAAGATTCAGCCAAGCCATTTTGTGTATGAACATGCGGGACCGGATGTTCAACATCAATTCCTAATGACATACAATAGTCATTGAAGGCTTGTGAAGTGAATTCATCAGCGTTATCAAGTCTCACTTTCTTTATTGTATAATCAGGAAATTGTGCTCTTAACATAATTATCTGGGCAATGAATTTTGTGAAAACTGTATTTCGTGTAGTCAACAAACATACATGTGACCATCTGCTGGATGCGTCAATCAATACCATAAAATATCAAAATGGCCTGCATTATGGGTGAATAGGTCCACATATATCACCATGTATTCTCTCTAAGAATAATGAAGATTCATTCTCTATTTTAGCTGGTGATGGCCGAGTTATTAGTTTTCTTTGAGAACAAGCATTACATGAAAATTTTCTCGATTGAAAAATCTTCTGGTTTTTCAACAGATGGCCATTTGAATTTTCCATAATTTTTTTCATCATGATTGAACTAGGATGCCCTAAACATTCATGCCAGATTTTGAATGTATTTGTAAACTTTGGGTTTACTGTAATATATGATTCAGTCGTAATTATTTTTGTGGAATATATTCCGGAAGATAGAGCTGCTAGCTCTTCTAATATTCGTTTTCTCTCCAAGATAACTGATGTAATGCAAAGATGTTCAATGCCATTCTTATTCATACTTTCTATGTGATATCCATTTTTGCGGATATCTCTGAAACTTAACAAATTTCTATAAGATTTAGGAGAAAATAATGCATCATCTATTTCAAATTTTGTTCCCCTTGGCATTGAAAAACTGACTCTTCCGGAGCCCATGATAATTTTTGCATTACCAGATATAATATTTACGCTTCCAACAGAATCTTTTATTTTAAGGGAGGAGAAATACTTTTTATCCTTAATTATTGTGTGCATTGTAGCACTATCTACAAAACATATGTCTCCATCCCCGATGTCAAAAATTGACATTTTCTGAATTTAAGAATATTCATAAAAAAATATTGATATAATAAAAATAAAAGTTTATATTATAATGAAAAATATCTTACAACAAACAGATAAACAAAGCACTATTAAACATTGGGTTTTTAGTTTTTATTTTCTTCTGCAGGAAGATTAACAAACATAACTATTTATACATCATGTCATAGTTTCTTCTTCAGGAAGATCTTAGTCATTTTGTTTCTTGTTGATGGCTTCAGGTTCAACTACAAAATCAGCAATATCGAGAGTGGTATCATCAATTAGGCCATCGAAAAAAAGTTCGGAGTCACCATGAATGAAGTTGGTTTCACTTGTTCTTTCTTTAGCCTTTTGTGATTCTTGATACAAATCGGCCAAATGTTTATGCGTACGACAGGTACTGGACCAGTGTCCTTTCACGCCGCATCTGTAGCAAACATTTTCATGCTGCTTATTTGTCACACGACCAACTTCGTTCCCTTTGAACCTTTTATTATTTTTTTTAGCGTTGTAATCATTAGGGCAGAACCTTTTTCCTTGTCTGCGTCCACGTCCACGTCCATATCCTCTTCGTCTACGGCCACGATTATAACCTCGACCGCGCTTTCATCCATAATTATAATTGGATGATGCAACATTCGCTTCTAGGAATGAAGCTGATCCAGTAGGACGAGTTTGATGGTTTAACATCACAAGTTTATTATTTTGTTCTGCAACCAATATAACTTGCATCAACTCTGAATACTTCTGGTATCTATTCGCCTGGTATTATTGTTGCAGGATTACGTTTCCAAGATGAAAAGTTTGAAGAGTTTTTTCGATCATATCATAATCACTTATCTTCTTTCCACATAAAATTATCTTGAAAGTAATTCCAAACAAAGCAGAATTATATTCACTAACACTTTTGTAATCCTGAAACCGGAGATTCAACCACTCATGTTTAGCTTTTGGTAAGATCACATATTTCTGGTGATCGAACCTATCTTTGAGTGATTGCCAAAGATCTGCATGATCTTCTTTTGTCATATATTCATCTTTTAAACCATCATGAATATGGTGGGTTAAAAATATCATAGTGTTAGCCTTTTTCTCTTCTGGAGTTGGCTTTGATTTATCGATGGTATCAAGGAGCCATTTTCCTTTTAAATGCATCTTTGCTGCAACTGCCCACCTCATATAATTATTTTCAGATATATCAAGGGCAACAATCTCGACTTTTTGCTAAATTTGACATGATAACTGTATAACAATTTATTAAGCATAAATTTAATTAAAATTCAATTTAAAAATCAAATTTAAATGGCATGATAAAATTTTAAAATCTGTAAGCATAATAAACACATAAATTAAATAACAAATCATTTATGATAATAAATAAAAATTAAAAGAACAATAATTTAAAGCGTATGATTTGTCTTCTGGACAAATTCATTATATCTTCTGCACATAGAGTTCTTCTGGAACTTTCATGTATGTTTTCTGGACATAGAGTTCTTCTGGAACTTTTTTAATAAATATCTTCTGGACATTTAATTATAGATAAACCTTTGATCTGAGGTGACATAGTTTACCATATGATCATGATCGTAAAAAGGCATAGCCTCCAATAACGATCGGTTCGGGGAAGGCAGCGCCTATCATCCCGAAATAACATATAAACAGAGAAGGCAGAGCCTATCTTTTCGTTAACAGAAAATAAATTAAATCTAAATTAAAACATAAATTAAATCTCACATTTTTGGTATTAGAGCGGATCGTGATGATAACGTGTTATAAAACTACTAATAATGATATATAAAGTGAGATATATTATACGTATATATATATATAATATATTATAATATTAATATATATATATATATATATATTATATGTGAAGTGAGAGTGGTGAGACGTGTGTATATAAAAGAAAGCTAGAAGATTATAACTTTTCATTTATTCCAATTGTAAGTCATTAGTCACATATATATACTAACATTAGTCGGCAAACTTATGGCGGTGAGATATGTTAATTTATAATAAAATGGATAATCATTATTTTCCAATATAGGTTTCTTTCTTTATTTTGTTTGAGTATTTATGATGAAACAAACTGCAGAGATCAGATCCAGGCAGGGTTTTAAAATGTGATGACCGCCTTGACTTGCAAGTAATTGTTTAAACTCTAAATGCCTTTCTCTCGGCCATTGCCCCTCATCTTGTAACCATCAAAGGGAATGGCTGCATCAAAGACGTCGAAACTATTGACCCAAATGGTGCCAGCTTTCAAAGCCCTTGTAACCCTATTTGCAGTGTCAATATTCTTTGTGAAAACCCCTGCGGCTAGCCTGTACCTCTTCTCGTTCGCCCTCTTTATCACCTAATCCACATAACTGAACCAAACATCAACAAAAACCAATCACATTTTCGATTTCGGTTTTCAACATCGAAAGATAATAACCAGTGCTAAATTATATCTCTCAAAAGGAAGATTACTGAATAATAAAACTTGGCGGACTTTCCTTTTTTGAAAAAGGCGACTTTGGAGGCGACTTAGGGTTTGTAGTGTTCTCTGCACGCTAGGGTTTTTTTGTGGCGGCCACCACCGGTGGACCTCCATGGCTGAGCTGGAAAACTCCATCTCTCCATCGGGAGATGTTTCTTCTTCTCTAAACAAGCAACAAACTTATGCAACAGTGGTGAATAAGCGTCCATCGCTTAAGAAACATGATTTTGAAGTTAGTTTGATTGATGGTATACCTACGATCGCAGTTCCGGAGGAAGTGATTCAAGATTCAGTTCCTCTTTGGGAGGATTTTCTTGTGGGGAGATTTCCAACCACTGCTCCTCATGTCGCTAAGATACATGTTATTGTTAATAAGATATGGACTCTGGGTAATACATCTTTTAAGATTGATGTTTTTGAGAACAACTCTACATTGGTAAAATTCCGTATCAGAGATGCATCTACCAGATCAAGAGTGTTGCGCAGGGGTATGTGGAACATAGCAGGGTTACCTATGATTCTTGCAAAGTGGTCTCCAATTCCAGAAGAGGCGCAGCCTGAAATAACATCAATGCCTTTATGGGTCACGTTGAAGAATGTTCCTCACTTAATGTATTCTTGGAAGGGTCTTGGCTTTCTAACAAGTCCAATAGGTAACCCTATTAGGCTCCACCCGGAAACAGAACTCTGTAGTAATTTCGAAGAGGCTAAGGTTTTTGTAGAAGTAAATTTAACAAACCCTTACCAAGTAAATTTCGGTTTCAGTTGACCCAAAAGGTTGATGCTACTGTGGAATTTGCTTATCTGTGGCTTCCTCCACATTGTTCTCATTGTGGAAAATGGGGTCACTTGGATGATGTTTGTGTGACGAGAAAGATGTCCTCAAGTAAGACAAAGGAGGTTGAAATTGAAGAAGGCGAGGTGGTAGTAGAAAATGATGTGAGCAAAGAATACTCCTTTCCAGCTCTAGTACCAGCATTAGAGAAGCCTGTAACAAAACTGGTAGTCCCCGATGCTGAAACTCAGAAAAAGTCAAGTGAGGAAGCTTCACCACAAATAGATCAGACAAATGTCGCAGATACAGAAGGTTGGTCCGTAATTTCACCAGGAAAAGGTTGCAAGAGTAATGAGAAAAAACAAAACCCCTTGTCTTTGGTCAGGTTTCTATTTTATCATCTCGCTTCTCTGTTCTAAATGATAATGAGGAAGAATCAGTTTTAGAAAAGACAGATGACTCAGATATGCTAGAGAGAACTAACAAGGAGGATTTGAATATGCCAAAGGAAGACATTGTAAAGGGCAGTAAAATGGAGAAGCAGCCTATCATAGTCACAGAAAACTTACCTCAGTACATCCGCACTTACTTCGAAGCTCAAAAACTTCGAAACATGCAACATCAGAATCTTTTCCTCATAAAAATAAGGAGTTTCCCCCTAGCACCTCAAGCAAAAGAAACTCCAAAAGACATCATTAATGTCGGGTTTCTTCTGGAATGTGCATGGGTTCAACAAATCAAAAAAACATTCCGTTGTTCGTAATTGGGTACAATCAGAATTGTTACAATTTGGGTGCTTATTGGAAACAAGAGTTCAAGAAAGTAAGGCCTCTCGAATCATCTCAACAGTTTTTCGAGACTGGTCATCAATGTCTAACTATGATTTTAATAGTTTGGGAAGGATCTGGGTGGTTTGGAAGAACAATGTAAGAGTTACTCCGGTTTTTAAGAGTGGACAAATGCTTACATGTTCAGTTCTGGTTGCTGGAGTTCAATAGGAGTTTTTTGTGACATTTGTATATGCCTCAAATCTAGTTGAAGAAAGAAAAGAGCTATGGGAAGATATCAAGCATCATTATGACACATCTATGTT
>CM051393.1:8623318-8873318 GCA_028015245.1 Cardamine occulta
CAAAAACAAGCCTTGGTTAATTATGGGTGATTTTAATGAAATTCTTGATGGAGAAAAGCATTCTAACTATGAGAACTTATCTTCTATTACATATAGAATGCGAGATTTCCAAGAGACAGTGCGGTACTGTTCACTTGCGGACATGAGCTCTCATGGACCCTTGTTCACTTGGTGTAACAAACGCGAGGAGAGATTAATATGTAAAAAATTAGATCGTGTGTTAGTAAATGAAAGGTGGAATCGATCTTTTCCTGATGCTTACAGTGTATTCGACTCAGGAGGTTGTTCAGATCATCTTAGGTGTCGTATCAAATTTGGACCTGAAGTGCACAGACCGCGAGGTCCTTTCAAATTCTCAAATGTGATTACCACCTTGCCGGAATTTCTGCCTACAGTGCAATCTTTTTGGGATAGTACGAGTGTTCTTTTTCATTCTACTTCAGCCATGTTCAGATTTGCCAAGAAGCTTAAAGCCTTAAAGCCACTTCTTCGATCATTAGGTCGACAAAAGCTAAGTCATTTATCAACTCAGGTGGAGGAAGCACATATGGATCTTTGTGAAAAACAGTTGATAAATCTGGATAACCCTTCTGCGGAGTCAATGGAGGATGAAGCTCAAGCTTATAAGTGTTGGGATCATGTATCAGAACTTGAAGAGGAGTTTTTGAAGCAGAAATCTAAACTACATTGGCTTCAAGTGGGAGATAAAAATAACAAGTATTTTCACAATGCTGTTAGATCCAGATTAGCCCAAAATGCAATACGGGAGATACTGTGCCAAGATGGAACTAATATTACTACTCAAGCAGACATTAAGATCGAGGCTGTGAGATTTTTTGAAGAGTTCCTAACATTCCAGCCAACAGATTATGAGGGATCTACTATTGAACATATTGATCAATTGTTGGACTTTCGGTGTTCAAACTCAGATCAAGAGGGGTTGCTGCGAGTTGTAAAGGAAGAGGAAATTCGCACAGTATTATTTAAGATGTTGGGTAATAAAGCTCCTGGTCATGATGGTTACACAGCTGAGTTCTTCAAACAACCTTGGTCTACTTTGGGAAACGACTTTGTTATTGCTATTCAATCTTTTTTCCTCAAGGGATTATTACCTAAGGGAGTTAATACAACGATTTTGGCTCTCATTCCAAAGAAGAATGAAGCAAAAGAGATGAAGGATTATCGGCCTATCTCGTGTTGCAATGTGATGTATAAGGTTATATCAAAAATTCTGGCCAATCGATTGAAGGTAATTCTTCCCGCTGCAATTGCTCCCAATCAGTCGGTTTTCATTAAAGATAGATTAATGATGGAGAACTTGCTTCTAGCCTCAGAATTGGTAAAAGATTATCATAAAGAGTCCATCTCGGGTCGTTGTGCTGTGAAGATTGATATGTCAAAAGCTTTTGACTCAGTACAATGGTCTTTTTTGAGTAATATTCTGAAGGCTATAAAACTTCCGGATATCTTTGTTCATTGGATTGAGCTGTGTATTGGGACTGCTTCCTTCTCTGTTCAGGTCAATGGGGAACTAGCAGGATTTTTCTGGAGTGCATGGGGATTGAGACAAGGGTGTTCTCTATCACCCTATCTCTTCGTTCTCTGTATGAATGTTCTATCTAGAATGCTTGATAAGGCAGCTGTAGATCGACACATTGGATATCATCCTCGTTGTAAAAATATGAGTCTTACTCACTTGTGTTTTGCGGATGACATATTCGTTTTTTCTGATGGGAGTTCTCGCTCGGTTGAAGGTATCTTGCTGGTATTTGATAAATTTGCTGCGGCTTCGGGGCTGAAAATAAGTTTGGAGAAATCAACGTTGTTCATCGCAGGTTTATCGCCACAACATCGAGCTAATATACTTCATCAATTTCCTTTCGAAGCGGGTTCACTTCCAATTCGATATCTTGGTCTTCCTTTACTCACTAGAAGTATGACGAGAGCTGACTATCTCCCACTGTTAGAGAGAATCAGATCTCGCATTACCTCATGGACTGGTAGGTTCTTATCTTTTGCGGGACGCCTCCAATTGATAAAGTCTGTACTCTCGAGCCTAACCAATTTCTGCCTATCTGCTTTTTGTCTGCCGTGTAAGTGTATCGACGAAATAGAAAGTCTATTCTCTGCGTTCTTATGGTCTGGTCCCGGATTAAATACGAGAAAGGCGAAAATTGCTTGGAAAGCAGTTTGTAAGCCAAAGCAGGAAGGTGGATTGGGGATAAGACTGCTATCGGAAACAAATACGGTGTGTATTCTGAAACTAATATGGAGACTCGTTTCTGCTGGTGATTTGCTATGGGTTAAATGGTTCGCCAAAACCTAATTTGAAATGGTTCAATCTGGTCTGTTCGTGAGACTAGCGGTTCAGGTTCGTGGATGTGGAGAAACATTTTAAAGTACAGAGACAAGGCAAAGGCTTTTCATAAAATGGAGGTGAGATCGGGTATGGCAACATCCTTTTGGCATGATGTATGGTCTCCTCTAGGGAATTTATTTGACCTATTAGGCACGCAGGGAAGTATTGATATGGGAATCTCGTATCATTCTTCAGTTGTCGAAGCTCTTGGGACTCATCGACGTCGAAGGCATAGAACAGAAATTCTCAATAGGATCGAGGATGAGATTTACTCACTCCGTCTTCAAGCCCCTCAAACAGGCCATGATCGACCCCTTTGGAAAAGGAAAAATGGGTCTTTCAAATGTAAGTTTTCCTCGCACGATACTTGGTATTTGATAAGACAAGCAAATCCAGTTTGTGACTGGTTCAAGGGTGTTTGGTTTCCTAACTCCACACCTAAGTTCTCTTTCATAACATGGATTGCTATTCACAATCACTTAGCAACTGGAGACCGATTGTTAAGATGGAATGTCAGTGCAAATGGAAGTTGTATTTTCTATGGGGAAGGAGTAGAGACAAGGGATCATCTATTTTTCTCTTGTCCCTACTCTCAAATTTGGTCAGCGTTATCCCGAGGTCTTCTTGGTCACAGATTCACGTCGAGATGGGAGTTCCTGGTTCCCATTCTTACAGACTCCTCCATCCCTCGGCTGCAATTGTTTGTGCTGCGGTATGTATTTCAAATCACAATCCATAGTGTATGGAAAGAACGGAATGGAAGACATCATCGGGAGACACCAACCCCATTCCCTAAACTCACGCGAATGATTGATAAGAGTGTTCGGAACAGGTTAAGCACTTTGAAAGGGTCCTCGGACTATGAAGGAGGGTTACGCTATTGGTTCCAAACTCATAGCAATTAAATTCTTCTCATATATATCTATAGTTCTAAACATTTTGAACCTATGAAGCATTCATTGTAAAACAGTTTTTTGATGAATATAATTTTACATTCATACAAAAAAAAAAAATTATATCTCTATTAATCACATTTCCAATAATGAGTAGCGTGGTAAGTCTCATTTCATGGTTATTACTCTACGTACTTGAACTTCAAGATTGATTGGACTGGACCGAAAATCTTGTCTTGAACGATAAGCATGTCGTCCTGTTTTTGACAGAGAGAGGGATATCGCATATCGCGGTTAATGCCATAGAGAATTGGAGCAGAACAATATTAAAGAAGTATTAGCTAGAAGAGTTTTTTTTACCTTGACATTAGAGAAGACTGTAGGTTCGACGAAGTAACCTTTGTTTCCAATCTGATCACCACCACATTCAAGATTCGCATTGCTTTCGATACCTGACCTTATGTACCGCATCACTTTCTCAAATTGCTTTGAATCGATCTATAAAAAGTTTACAAAAAAAACAAATCATAAAACCAATCAACAAAATTAAAAAGGTAAACTCTTTTTAATGCAAGGAATATGTGTATAACCTGAGGACCCTGTTCAATGCCACGCTTGAAAGGATCACCAACCACACATTTCAATGCACGTGCCTTTGATTTCTCAACAAACTCATCATACACTTTCTCATGAAAGTATGTCCGAGACCCAGACAACAACATTGCCCCTACAAAATCAGTATCCCAGGAATTAGCTAAGAAATTTAAGTAAGATAAGCTCTAGGTATATGTTATACTATTAACAAAACCTGGTTGAAGAAGAGGCAAAATGTGCAAGCTCTACAGCTTTTTTATCGACATCAGCATCTTCAAATACGATGAACGCTTGAAATTGCTGTTAGCAGCCAATCCAAGTATAACTTTGCCCGTATCAGTGGATCATGTAAAAGCAAGCTGCAGCAAAAAAAAACAATGTAACATAAATTTATTCTCTTTAAGAAGTTAAAGAGCAAGCAAATAGATTTCTCTACCTTGTCTACATACATGATCCATGTGACTCGCGAGGGCAGTACCCACTGTTTGACCAAATCCAGAAACTATATTCAGAACACCAGGAGGAAGACCCGCCTATCATAAATTTCAAGAAACATTGTTACTTGTGACATCTAACACATCTTGCGTCAGTGATTAAACTTTTATTGACTCTGAGAAAAGTATCATAGAAAATTCAGCAGATTAAATTCATCACAAATTCACAATTAATCATCAGAATCATGATTAATACACAAAATTTGAAATCTCAAACAAAGATAAAATGCTCCAAACTAATACTTGATCAATCCTAAGATTTCCCTTGATGTAATTGAATCAATTATTAGCAAAAAGGAAGAACATTTGTAGCAAATCAAATTCAACAGCAACAAAAAGAAAGCAAAAATGGAACCTGGGCTTTGTTGAAGAAGATTTGGTTTTTCTTGGGCATTATAATCTCAGCTCCCCCTAAACAAAAAACAACGGTATAATCATTTAGATATGTTTCCATTGAAATAGATAGATTGAAATGAAATTATAATTGTGAATTATGAGATTGTACCTTTGTCTAGATAAGATCCAGGAAACGACTGGTCACATCTCCTGATATCAACAGATTCTGTATGCTATAGAAATAAAAGGAGAAGAGTCGATTACATAAGAAGAATATGTAATGACATAAGCTGGTAAAACTAAAATATCTAACCGTAGCATTCTCATTCTTCAGGGATTGGCTCAATTGCCTCTTGAATGTCTCCAAATGAAAATAAAATATATGAAGATTAAATGTAATGTTTATTCTCTAGAGTCTATGCCTCCAACTTTACATACAAAAATAAACATAGAGAATCACAAAACCAAGAATATAAACCTGACCCGGCACAGAGCAATCGGAGGTTTAAGATTTCACCAATTCTTGAAGCTTCTTCTCTAAAAATGATGTATCTGCTTACGACTATTTTCTGATACCCAAGGAGAAAACAAAATCTCATGAGAAAATCAGAAAACAACCTGATTCATCGCTTGAATCTGAAACAGATAGAAATAGAACTTCAATTTCGTAAAAGTAATCTAGACAACCAACAGAGTCCTAGTATATCAAATTAAAAGAGAGTCTCGAGCAAACACAGGAGCATTGAAACAAAAGAGCCACAAACCTTGAGTAGCGATTTCTTTTTCGACTTTTACTTGCATCTGGCGCAGCATAACAGCTATTAGAGGAAACACTATGCATCACACAGAGGATCTGCAAAGTGATGTCGTTTCATCAAGACAGCAGCACCAGGCTTCTCTCGTGATCAAGCAGATGGGCCAAACCTCACTAAAGCCCATTCAACAAAGCAATGAAGTGAAGGCCTGTAACAAAGATGCTCTGCAACGGTCTGATTCACCTGAAGACAAAACAAGACAACCAAAGGAACGTTGCAGTACGGATTCAGCGATGGTGACTCATAACAGGTTCAATGTTTTGACAGCTATAGCCGCGTGAAAAAGCAAATGTAATAGATGTATACCTTATCCTTAAGTTATGCTTTAGGGTTTTATAACAAAGTCTATATAAGGATTACATAATGTAATAACTATGGTAAGGTTGGATAAATGAATCAATAAAACAGATATTCATCTTCTTCAAATCTCTTCAACAGCTTCTTCCTCCATATCCTTTAATCTCTCCTCTTCCACGGCTAAACCTATATTAGTAGCATTAAAAATATGTGCAATTTGCATAGATTGATATACATTTGGGGCGTTATTACTAGAATGACTTCATTTTGAAGGAAAGAAAATAGATAGATAAAAGACTTCTTTATCTTGGGTAAAAAAAATTCTGAAAATTCTGAAATATAACAATTTTAATTGAAAATTAAAAACTTTTTAAAAACAATAAAATATCAAAATTCACAAACAGGACATTGATCAGAAACGAAAAAACTTTCTAAAAACCTAAAATTTCTGCAAAAGTTTCTTCCTGTCGCCGGCTGCATTGAAAGAGAGGGTCGCCAGTTGCCGCAGCCATTTCATCTTCTGCCATTACTGAATTCTGAAGGAGAAAGGTCCTCGCCATTTCATCTTCTTCGCTGTTTCATCTTTTTTGCTGAGTATGCCGAAAGAGAAATGTCTGTTTCTTTTAGATCTCATCTTTTCTGGTGATTTTGTAACTTTCTTTCAGATTTCTTTAGATTTTGTGTAGTTTTCATTGTAAGCTTCTTTCAGAATTTGTAGATTTTCTGATTTCACAGAATCTGACACATTTTTTCAGATTTTTGCGATTTTGCTAGATTTTCTCGACATTAGATTTCATATGACTGCAGGGTTATTTAATTTTGGTAACCGCAGAGTTATTTTATGTAGTCACAGAGTTATTTTATATATGTAGCCGCAGAGTTCTTTTTATATATGTTGCCGCAGAGTTATTTTTTTATGTTGTCGTAGAGTTATTTTATGTAGCCGCAGAGTTTTTATTTTAAACTGATTTGTTGTCGATTTGATTGCAGATATGGCATCTTACCCTCCTAGGCTTTACAACAAAGATGTAAGATGTCATCTTCAAGTCAATAGGATGAACCACAATTTTTTTATTCTAAATTTTTAACCTTGAAAAAGTATATTGGTTTTGATATGTGGAATGAGGTGAAAGAGTCGCCTCTTGGTATTTTTGTGAAGCTTAAAAATATCGACTTAATGGGGCAGAAGTTTATATGGTCATCCTATTATGTTCATTTCTTCCTCACACATCAGTTAGCTGTCAAGAATATTCACGAGTTTTTGTCATTGATTGATGGTCAACCATTCAGATTTTTACGGCAGTAGTTTAAAGATATCACATGTCTTAATTGTGACCCATATCCATCAGATGATCCATCAGATGTTTGGGATTATCAAAAGTTTTGGGAAGAGATGAAAGTTCAATTAGGGGATGCACCGACTTGGGAGGAGTTAGTGTGCGTTTAAAAATATTGTTAGAGTTGGAGTAAGGAGAACAGAATGATGCTAGGAAGGTTATGCATCTTACATGTTGGAATACATGGCATAAATCATGGATCAAGGATACCATTGAGTGATGCAAGAAGAGTGTTTGATGAAAAGATCTTTGAAAAATATCCGTGGGGTAAAGTGGGATTTACTAGTTTGGTAAATTCAATAAAAGTTCTTCAGTACAAAGCCGACATTTACACATTACACGGCTGTGTTAATGTTCTGGCCATTTGGTTATTTGAGTCTGTTCCTGCTTTAGGAGAAATGTATGGGTTTAGGAGAAATTTGGATGATGTTCCACCACTAATTAATTGGCGAGGAAGTCGAAAGCGTTTTAGATTTGAAGACTTAATAAGAGAGGAGAAAGCTAAACATGGAAATGTATGAATTCATTATGCCACACTTTTTTATGATGAGCGATACTTGTTTAGTGATGATATTGATATGGTACTTGTTTGCTATGTAGGTTTGTGTGAGGCATATGCTTAAGGTTTCACTAGAACACAAGTACCCTATATGGAGTGACAATGATAAAAACTCGGATGTGAAACTTGACAAGTTGATTGATGACATCATTGGGGATAGTTTGGTTCCAAATGCTTGGCTTGTAAAGGAAAAAGTGATTTTGAAGCATGTCCAACATGCGAATTCGAAGACTTCTAAGTCTCATGGAGGTCAAACTGCTAGGAAAAGGAAGAAGAGCGAAGGAAATGAACATTTAAATGTCAGTTTTCTTGTTGCTTATTTAACAAAACATCTTTGTTTGTGATCACTTACTTTTATTATTCACTCTTGATTTTAAAACTTTTGTAGGATGCTGAAGATAACAAGGTTACCTTTGCTTTGCTGGAATGGTTAAGGTCATAGAAAATTTAGTTGGCTCCGTTGGCGACTTGGGCACAAGAATGAAAGGTTTTGAGACAAATGTTCATGGGCAGCTTGCTACAATTAAGGAAGATATCAATGATCTACGAGATCGAGGAGGGAAGGGAAAATCTAAGGACGTTTCTCTTACCAATTCTAACAAAGAACCACAACAACAAGATGATGAAGCGAGTAGTAAAACACCGGTTAGTTGATACACCATTATTTAGCTGCAGATTTTTACTTATCTATTGGCAGAGATTTATATAGCTATTGCCGCAGATTTCTTTTGATTTGCGAGAGCATGAAAGGAAGGCCAAATTCAAGAACGTTGTTGTTACCAATTCTAACAAAGAACCTAAGCAACAAGATGATGAAGCGGCTTGTAAAACACTGATTAGTTGAGGTAACATTATTTACTTGCAGATTTACTTATATATTGCGAGAGATTTATATAGTTATTGCCATTAATTTATTATGATTTACGAGAGAAAGAAAGGAACATAAAATCAAAAAATGTTGTTGTTACCAATTCTAACAAAGAACCTCAGCAAGAAGATCATGAATCAAATAGTAAAACATCAATTAGTTGATTGAAAATTATGTAGCTGCAGATTTATGTATCTGTTGCTCAAATAAATCTGCGACCATATAACCTGTAACTCAAATAAATCTGTGACCATATAACCTGTAACTCAAATAAATCTACGACCATGTACCTTAATTTGAAATTGTTTATTTTGAGCATCGGCAACATGTATTGGCGCTACAGTTGGTCTAACTCCACCAACGAAATCCTTGTATAGTATACCCTAAGTACCTCATGAGTTGCTTATCGGCATCTTTTAGAACCCTCTATAACTGAACATGTATGTTCGAGGACATACCTCCGAATATAAAATCTTGGATAATCTCCGGTTGGCAATGCTTGTACCATCCACGAACATCTTTTCACCCAACACTTGAGAATCCATAGATCCGGTGTGGATTTATATACAAAGAAATCAAAATTCTGGACCACAGTTAGAATCTTCATGTTGTCTCTAGATGCTCTTTCGTGTCATAACATTGTCCAACAGCTAAATTCACAGAACTCATTTCTAACATTGAAAAATCAACATTTTCATTGCCTTCACTTACATAAATTGCAGAACCTCTCTTCTTGATAGGTAGTTTTGGCATTTCTTCCCCTTCCTCTTCTTCAGGCACCATCCCATACGTTGGAAAATTCTCATCGCCAGAATGTGTTCCGTTGGAGTCGTCACAATTATCAAATCTAGATTCATCATCTTCATCATCATCTTGATCACCATCGAAATCATGGACATCCATATTCTCTTCAACTTTTGGAAGCTTATCTTCTGATTTCTTCTTCTCTTCAGCTTTTGGAAGCTTATCTTCTGATTTCTTCTTCATATCCACTTTTCCTTCACTTCCACACGAAGACAAAGCATATTTGCTTTGGATTGCCCCACAAAAAATAGAACTGCCAACAATTTTCAACATAAACCAGAGGTGTATCATGAGGCAAATTCTGCTTAATCTTCTTTGGCACCATATAGCTCAATTTGACATCATAAACTCTCTTATCCAACCCATAATCCTCATACACCATTCCAATGAAATTCTCATAACTGCTACTACTTTCAACTGCTAGAATTCGAGATCCTAAATTAACATCAACAATAAACAACCATCTATTTCTTTCAAACTTCCATTTTCCACATACAAGAATAATCTGCTGCTCCATATCTACACAGAGAACGACAGCTGCATAGATGAACAAAAAAAGGAGATAAACGAAGGAGAAGGTGAAGATGAGTGAAGATGAAGATGAGAGAAGTTGAAAGTTTTTCGGACAAGATCAGTAAGGATGAAGATGAAAGAGAAGAGAAAAAAAAGAAGATCACGACGAAACTCTCTTCAGAGGCGGCGGCTAGCCCAACTCATAAAAGAAGCCCTACATCGTGTGGCCATGATATAACGATCTTGATTTTAAAATATGTATGCGACAACGATGAAAGAGTAAGTCTGCGACAACGACAATAAAACAAGTCTGCAGTAACTAAATTAATTCTAAAAAGTCTGCGATCATTTTAACATGTATGCGGTTACGAGGTTTGTCTTATAACTCTGCGGTAATGACAAATAACTTTGTAAGTAGAAATAAGTCTGCGATCACGTTAACAAGTCTGCGGTAACGAGGTAATTCACAAACTATGCGGTAATGGATAAATAACTCTGCAGATGAACAAATATGTGGTAAGAAGGTAAGTTACATAAACTCTGCGGTAATGGCAAATAACTCTGCAAATCAGATGAAAGTTTGCCATGACGCCAACAAGTCTCCGGTAAGAAGGTAATTCACATAACTCTGCGGTAATGGCAAATAACTCTGCAAATTAAACATAAGTCTACTATCACTTTAACAAGTCTGCGGTAACGAGGTTATTCACATATCTCTGCGGTAACGACAAATAACTCTGCAAGTGGAAATAACTCTGCGATCACTTTAACAAGTCTTCGATAACGAGATTATTCACATATCTCTGCGGTGATGTCAAATAACTCTGCAAGTGGAAATAACTCTGCGATTACTTTAACATGTCTGTGGTAACGAGGTATTTCACATAATTCGGCGGTAATGCCAAATAACTCTGCAAGTAGAAATAAACCGGCGATTACGTTAACAAGTCTGCGGTAACAAGATTATTCACATAACTCTGCAGTAATAGACAATAATTCTGTGGTAATAGACAATAACTCTGCGAAAATAATAAGTCTGCGATAGCATACATGGCATTGCATTTTTGTAAATATTGGCCCCACTGGAATTTAATTATTAATACCAGTTTCGTAATATTTTTTTCCTTTCTAAAGCTTCAGAGGGTACTCTAGGGGTTTAAAATTCCAAAATACAAACTAGTAATTAAAAAACTTTTTGTGTCATTCTAGCAATAAAATGATTTACTTGTGTCATTCTAGTAATCCTCCCTTAAAATATAAACCTAAATTAATAAAAAAATTTGACCCAACTAATAGGATCTGCATGTATTGCAATTGGGTCAATAATTCCTCTTTAGTTTCAAGTTTCAACCCATTCGATTAGTTTTTTTTTTAATGAGAGATTAGTGAACAATTAAAAATATTTCCAATTGAAATTTGAAATTGAATATTTTTTAGAAAAATTTACTTTTTTAATTTAAGAATTCATTTTAGAAAGTAGATAATTAAGTGATAGTTGATATAAATACATGACTGATTTTGATTATTTCTAAAATCTACTTCTAAAATGTTATCTGTAAGATTCTTGGTTTTGTTAATGTACTAGGACTCAACCTGTGGTGCACCACATATGGATGAATTTTATTAAATTTTTAATGTAAGAAATAAGATTCAATTTATAAGTAATTTTTTTTATAGTTAAATTACAATTTGCGTATATTTGTAGGGATTTTTTAATATGATATGTTAGGTTGGATATTTTGTTATTTATTTTATTAACTTTGAGTAGTAGATATAATGTTGTGTTTAGTAATATATATGATTTGTAAATTAATATTGGGTTAATGATGTATTTAGGTTTTTTTTGTTTTGTAATTTAGTGTTCATGTTAGAAGTGTATGTTGATATTGAGGTTATACAACCAGTTTATCAATTAAACACTATATACGTTGAGTATAAAACATATCGATCCACGGAGAAACTAGAACAACGCACTAGGAATGCAAGTCTATAGTTCAATCTAAGCGATATAAAGTTTGTGTTTTAGAAACCAAATTCAAACTAAATGAAAGCAGAAAAGAGTAAATCAGTTTTGAATCAAATAAAGAAAGAAGAACTCTCGGGGGATGATAGATAACTAGGACAATCGATTACTAACTAGTGGAGTTTGATTATATCTCTTAAAGCTAATCCATCGGTCTTAGATCACTAATGTAAATTAATCCACTTCCATGGTATTAATATTTTCACTAATCATGTGATAATCAATAACTCCCGTTAGTTACCAAATAATCAATAAGCATTACTATCAAGTCAAACTAACCGCCTTACACCCTAATCAACTATTTCTATAGGCTAGGCATGCTAAGCACTATGATATTTTGGATCAAACATTTTATCAAACACCTTGTGGGGATGAAAATGCCTACGCTCTACACTACCAATTCCTTGACTAATCTAGCATTAAGAATACCTATCAAGGATGGATCTAATCAATTACAAGCCTAACTCCACTAATCTATAATCAATTACCCTAAATCTACATTTCCCAAAAGCCCTAAAATGACTACTTACTCATAATCATAAAAACACAAATCAATTGGTTTGATTGGTTATTAATAATGATTGAGAGAAGAATAGTTGAAAATTTTAAGAAAAGAAGGAGATTTGATACTTTGAAATAGAAATATCATACAAAGGTCTCCAAAGAGGATAAGAGAGATTTCTCCAAAAAAAGCATAGCTTAATATTAGGTCTAAAATTGCTTAAATAGTCCAAATAGAGTATGCTGGGTCGACCCAATTCGATTTGGGTTGGACTTGGATCTTGGGTCTTCATCAGATCGTCCAGCATGCAAGTTGGTCGTGGAGCTGGTCTGTTGAAGCTGGATAATAGGATTTTCCAGGTTATATTACTCTTCTTCCTTTCTCACAATCAAATAGAAGAGATCTCTTTAATAGTCATTAAGGTATTTAGTGCAGTCCCGCTTAGGGTAATCAAATCATTCTCAATCGGTTTTGGGTGTAAGCCTTTTGAGGTGGTTTCAAAATATTCTTTCTTTGGGTGGTTGCTCTCAAAACAAAGGAATGCTAGTCAAATAGGTAACACTCATGTTCTTCTTGTTCTCTCAGTTCTATTTCATTTTTAACCTAACTCATGCTTCAATAACACTGTGGACAGTGTTGTTTAAGTCTGGGAAAGGTAGTGACTGACATTATCTTTTCTTTTCTTAGAGTTATTTGAGTCTGTTTTTATCGAGTCAAAACTTTTGTGTATGAAACTATGATTTTTTGAGGAAACCACCACATTTGTAGGAACTTAAGTAACCACTGATTCAAATTTGACTAGCATCCGAGACTAATGGAAAAACCAGAGGCTGACCAGTTGGCTTGAGATATCCATATTTCCAACAGAAATCCACTAAATCCTGAGCTAATTTCTGACACACGAAGGTTGGAAGCGAGGTTAGAAAAATTTTCCGTGATGCCATTATACGCCTACACCTTTGGTATTAAAAAAATAAAAAAAAAAATAAAAAATAAAAAACCGGAATAAAAAATAATAAGTCTGGGAGAGAGAAAGAGTACCAAATGTTGTATGGTTGATTTGTCATGGTATTGTATGAGAATGAGTCTAGAAGGTTCTTGGCACTGAGATCAAAGATGAGACCCAGCAATGAAGGGCTTATGAACAATGTTGCGAAATTTTGGGTTGCATCTGGAAATTTTCGAATGTCTATGGTGAAGTACATGGTGGTCTGGATCTTGTCAGGTAAGAATTTCTAGTGGCTTACTATGGTGAATGTGAGTGTGGTGCTCTTACGAAATGAGTTTCTGTGTTTTCAAACTTCTTTCTCTTGTTTAGTTTTATGTTTGCTTGAGGGCAAGCAAAAGCTAAGTCTAGGAGAGTTGATATATCATAGTTTTTATGGGTTTTAAGCCATGATATATGTACATAATCGAGTATTTTATGTGTCTTTCGAGTCCTTTTAGAGTCCTTTATAGGTTTACATACATTTGGGATCATTTAAACATTTTGGAGCATTGTAGCTGAGAAGTCGAAGTTGGTGTCGTTCATGACCAGTCGTGTCGATCGACACCACCTATGTGTATCAGTCGACACAAGCCCTATTCTCATGCCACACGTGAAAATCAACACTTTTGAAGATTTTGAAACTTTTCCCAGAAGCTTTATGTATTTACAAAAGATCCCAAATCGTGTTTAGACTATTAATTAGGGGTTTTAGGTTTCTTTTAAAGGGGATTTTGGCAAGAGAGTTTTGGAATTGATTGAGAGCTTGGGGCTGATTTGATACTCTGTATACTTTGAGATACGATTTCAAACCCCTGTTTTTATTTTTCTTTCATATTTCATATGATATATATTCTAATCATGTCTTTGTTTTCAATTGATATGTGTGAGTAGATCTCTTGTTAGGATCAGGGATTCTCATTAGGTTTTTCATGGAATTATAGATTGATTGATTTGTTAGGATTCAAAACTTAATAGTTCTTCACCTAGGTTGTTCTTAAAGCTAGTTATGGCTTGATCACCTAGAATCTAGATCAAAGGTTGTTAAGTTCGCACGACGGTGTGATTTATAATCTGACAGAACCTGGATTGAGCAAATTAGATAATTATAAAGGAATTTGGATTAGATCATTTGTGAACAAATCAAACTTGTTCTTAATGTTTGTTTAGAATTTTAAGATTCGCAAAGAAATTTGGTTTCTTAGGTTTTAGACATAGTACATTCTCGCAACGAGAGTTGGTTAATTTTATCTTCGTGATTTGAGTTCTAGAACTGGTTCGTAATTCGATCCTAACTAATTTCCTGATCTGCATTACCTGATTTCCTGAGAAATTCTCTGGACTTGACGTTTTTCCCATTTGATAACAAACTGATTTTATTATAGTTTTGCACTGCTTTTACTTTATTTCTCATATTGCTTAGCTTAATTCAAAACTAAAAAGTCTATCGTGAAATTTCTGATTCTATGTGGATTCGACCCCTATATACTAAAATTGAATTCTGTGCACTTGTGGTGTATCTCTAGGGATTTAAAACTCGAGCATATCAGTATCCGACCAATCTGGAGTGGCATGGCTTCCGAGAATACATCCGCCGAATGCCAACCAACTTGTATGTGTAGGGCAAGCAAAGAACATGTGGTCTCTTGTTTCATCACGTTCACCACAAAAGACACATGCCAGCAACTTTCCCCACTGTTTCTATGAAATAAAGGAGTAGCGAGGGACTGCTTAGGCGAACCAAATTAACCGGCTCCATACAGTTTTTGGTTTTTTTACACGAATCTGCTCCCATGTTGTCGATGAAGAAAACTTAGGGAGAAATGTATCTTCCGTATGCTTCCACAACACAATATCTCTTCCAGAATTAGGACAAGGAAGTGGCACAGCCCAAATTTTAGTAATCAAGGATAGGAGGCGATGACAACGGCGTGGACAGAGTAACCACTCTGTTTCTGATGCCACCTCCGCCACATTTTCTTGACACCTAATGCCCAACGTACAAGGGCCTACCTGACCTAGTACATCCATAAGTTTCTCCATATTAAGGTAATTATTAAACCAGAATGAAGTATCACAACCATTGTGATTATCCATCAAGAAAAAACCATATGCCACATCTCTTAGTTTAAGCAACTTCTATAGATCTTCCTTTGTCTAGGTTGCTCTGGGGTTGGGGAGTCCAAGCAGGTTTGCTTCATGTGCTCTAAGCAGTCTTCCTCTTAATATGTTGTTCCGCATGCGTAGCCAAGTGAAGCAAATCATCTAAATCCTGGTAGACTTGCCTCTCGAACTTCCAGGTAATCCTATCATGTGGGCTGTCTAAGAACTGAGCCATGAGAGTCTCCTCAGAGTCCTTAAACTCTAGTCTATTCCTAAGTATCTCAAACTCCTCAAAATATTCCTCTACCGACTTGCTTCCTTGATTCAACTTCCTAAACATCGTTTGCAAATCCCTATTGTAGTATAAAAGAATATATCTCTTTTTTAGCTGATACCTCATGTCATCCCAAGTACTAATCTTTCCATGCCTATATCTCCTCCTCTCAGAAACTTCCCTATCCCATCATGCTAGAGTGTTTTCCGTGAACTGAGCAGCAGTAAGTGATACCTTCCTTGCGTTCGATTAGTTCTAGTACTTGAAAAAAATTCCAATCTTCTTCTCCTAATCTAAATTTGCTTCTAGGTTTACCCTCCCAGCAAATGTTGGTGCAGACAATTTCGAGTCCTTGCCTCTGGGCCTAGGCCTATCATCTTCGAAGTCCCAGTCTCCACCCCTTTATGGTCTCCTTGATCTAAAGTTGGGGTTGGGGGCTGGTGGGGGATCAGCTTCATGATTCTGCTCGTCTTCATCAGTTCATCTTCTTGCTGAGGTATGGGTCGGTTATTGTGTCCTCCCTGATCTCTTCTAACTGATGGAGGCCAAGTCTCTAACCGAGTGAATCGATCACTAACTGATCTAATAGCTTCCATGAACTGATTCATAGTAGATTGGTGTGCTTCCTCTCCCATATCTGATTATAAACTGTGGTACACGAGCAAATAGATCAAATGCAAAAAGAATTTGAAATAAACTGTAAACAACTAGCAAATGGCTTTCTTAATTATTTTTGTGGGTTAAATGAATGGATAAATTGATGCAGACTCGATGAAATACTTCTAGCTGATGCAACACGGATGACAAAGTCAGATGCAACTTTAGAACTGAAACACAACGTGAATTGAAAGCAACATTTTAGAAAAGTAAAAACAACAACAATGACAAACGACGAAAGAAACACTATCGGTGATGCTGCAGATGACGAGATGATGTAAGAATTACACCAGAAGAAGAAACAAAATCACAGAGAAAGAACAATTCGCAATAAATGATGCAACAGGTTAAAACTCTAATTTCTCTTTTGATTTTTTTTTTGAAACTAAACCAATATGCAAACACAAGAATCAAACAACAAACAACTTAAGAAAACTAGACTCGATTAACAACTGAGACAGAGCAAACAATGAAACAAGCAGACTCAATTGAACACGAAACAAGATGCAAACAAACAAAGACAACGGGTGCACAAGTAACTCGAAAAAGGCAAAAACCTAAAAACAATTTTGAAAACATTTCTTATGCAAATGAGTAACAAATGAAACAGGCTCAACAAGAGGTATGATGCTCGAACAGAAATCAATTGAAACAGATGCAAGACACAATCAAAACTCGAAAACAGATCAAGCGGCGATAAACCATAATTTTTTTTTTAACTTTTTTGATTGAGCAACTACTGAAACGACAAATCAAAGCACTGAAACAATGATTTTTATGGAATTTTTTATAGATGAAAACGAAAGCAAGCATAAACAAAAAAAAGACATAAGCAACAACGAACAAGCAATTGAACAACAATGAAACAGCTAAAGTGCAGCGCAAGCTAGGGTTTCTCTACAATCTGAAGCTCTGATACCAGATGGTGTGTACATGGAACTGTGAGCGAGTGTAGTAGCAGAGTACAACAATGTGTGGTAACAGTCCCTTTGCTTGACGAACAAGGGATCAAAGTGGTTTGGGATAAAGCTTCTTCTGATGGTGGTAAAATGCAGTCTAGAATTAGCGACGAGATGAAGTGGATGATAGAGTAAAGGTGGAGCGAGTGATGCCAGAAAGCCAGTGACAAAGCTTTGATAAGTCGGGGCTTTCTCTTCAAGCGAGTCTCACCCGTAAAGGAGGAAGCGGCTAGGGTTTTTTTCTTCGAGAAGAAAGTTCATTTTCTTTATTGATGTTAAAAAAAATACAAGCCAAAGATGCTACATAAGGAAATAACTAAAACAAAGTGTAGTCTAGACCTTCTTTTACAAAATGCTGGGACGTTCTAAGACTCAAAAAGAAAAGAAAAACCCTTCAAAATAAACATAAACACTGGTGAGTTCAAAACATAATTCAAATACTCACATCGCATTTTTGGTGATGACAAAAAGTGTTGAGTCTTGATGTCCTTGTAAAACCGGCAAAAGTGCTATGGATGAAGATTTAAGTTGTACAGGCGAAGCTAGCGGTGAATCCTCAACTTCTAGAGTGTTTTCCATGTGTGTCGGTCCCATTGGAGTTTCTTGATCGATCTCCTTCATGAGAAGTGTCCCTTTGAGTTTTTCATGTTCCATTAGGGTGATCAAGCTTTCCATGAACTTATTGAAGTCTTCTCTTACGCTCTTGATTCCTCTTCTTGTTCTAGGACTTCTCCTTAGTTGTGGAATTGAGATGACACTCTCCTCAGCTCTGGGGTTGCTAGTATGGAGGTTCTCATTAGGATGGTACGGCTGGATGCTTGGATTTGTGCCGGTACATGGCTGAATCATTCCTTGGTATTTTTGTGTGGCAAACTCGAGTCTTTCTTGGCTTGCCCGGTCATAGAATGGTTCATGTTTGCTATAATACCGACTTGAACAACCATGTGAGTTGAAAATTTTGACAAGTTTGATGAATCTGTATTTTAACCCATTTTAGTATGCATTTCTCATCATTTAGATATAGTTTCATCACTTGTTTCACTCCATTAACTGTCTTTTCCACTCATTTAGCATTCATATTAGGTTTTGCATTAGATTTGCATACATATTGCATTTTGGAGTTGTTTTCAAGGCAAATGAATGTTTTTGGAGATTTTCTGGAGTGAGAGGAAGAAAGGTGTGGAGAACTCGATGATAACCACTAGATCTAGCATTAAGAGTCCACAACTTGAGGTAGAAGCCGAGTCCTATGCCAAGACACAGCCTTTGGAAGATCACCACTCAAGCTAGAGGACTCGACCTGATGACTGAGTCCACCACTCGACTTCATGACCAAGTTGAAGGCTTGAAGATTTCATCAACTCGACCTCCACTACTCGATCTGCATATCAAGCTCTACCACCAACCTAATCAAATTTAGTTGTTTTATCTTTTTGTGTTTTAGGGCTTCCTGTAAAAGCCCTTCTTTTCAGAAACCCTAGGGATCTTTTTACTTTATCTTATCTTATACTTTACTCTTTTTCTCTACAGCCACCTTGAAACTCTGAGATTTTATATTCTAGATCTACTCTTTTTCTTTAACTTTTTGCATTTAATTTCTTTACAATCCTTCTAATCTCACCATCCTGAATCCGGTTATGCACCTTATTTCATTTTCTAAGTTTGAGCATTTTAGGATGGTTTCTGAGTAGTGAACTAGGGTTCCTGAGGATGGGGTAGATCTATGTAGGAATCTTAATCTCCTAAGATGTTTAAACCTGTAATTGAATAGATCCTTTCTGGATTATGTGTTTGTAATGCTATTCCTTGCTAACCCATTGGAATTAGATCCCATGCATTTCACACCCGGAAGATGTTTGATGAAATGTCTGATCAACTAATGCTAGAGATTTATGACTTTACACCAACAGATTGGTAGCTTTAATTGTATTTTGACATTAATGAACTGTTTTTTGATGCTTGCTTATGCCATGTCTTATTGATACCTGCTCTCTGTCTCATTGAATAGGTATTAAGATTAGAAAGTGGCATAGGTTTGTTGGTGTCTGTCACGAGAGTGGATTCACCTTGCTATGATGTTCATCGTCTACTTTCTGTGAAGTTGATTAAGCATCTAGGAGAGATTAGGAGGAATCGCAGATCCTTAGGACCTTTCTTCTTATTAATTGATATTCTGTTTCTGCTTTGCTTTGATTTCTCATTCTGTTTAGTTTTTATTTCTTTTTGCAACTTAGAACTGTTAAGTTATCGAAGAACTCTCTGTTTGGCTTGAAATAACTGTATTTGATCACATCCTGATTGCATAACAACACATTCATTTGGATTGACACCTCAAATACTGCAATGATATGATAGCTTTGAGGAATTGAACCTGAGATAATAAAAATCTTGTTATCAAAGTTTCATTGTTACTGATTTGGACCCTTTCCATGCAGATGAAACAATTATGAGGTCAGAAACTTCTCAAGAGGGAGCGAGTGATGAGGACACCAGCTCAGACCAACTCAAAACCACCAGGAATGCTATTATGTATGAACCTCCAAGAACCATGTTCGGAAAGAGGACAATGACATAAGAGTTTGACAAGGCACTAGTGAACCTAATTTGTGAACAAGAGGCACACGAAGACATTTAAGATCACTCATCTTCTCAACAAGGCCGAGAGCAACACAGCTTAAGCAGTGGCCTTTCTTGAAGACTAAAGAAGTCCAAAATATTTTCATCATCAAACCAGGCCATGACGTTTGAAGATGAGAGTATGCGTTTGTGGCTAAGCTTACCATAAGTGGCTAAGTGCCCTCTCCAAGCTAATGTACGCGTTTGAATTCGCTATGATAACTTTTTCTTTCCTTTTCTTCTGCAGGTTTTAATTCTCGCTTTCTTACTCATGAGTCTCGTTTATTTACTTATAAAACCCGATGTATTTTTTATTTCCTTTTTTGTTGTAAACTCGATCCTCAAAGATCAAAGTCGAAGAACTACTAATAAAGCTCCACATGTGACTCTTGTATTCATTTCTACCTAATCAATAAAATGAGACTTTCTTTGCAAAGAGGACCCGCCAAGCACCATCAAGTTCTAGAACATTGTGAGGCTTCCCCTTTTGATATGCTAAATTTTACCCTAGAGCAACTCTCTTAAATTAAGAGATCAATTGTAGTACTTAGGGGTCGAATTCCACAGAGAACTCACGTTCACACAATAGATTATCAGTGTATGAATTAAGCTAAACAACGAAAATTGTAATTAAAAACAGCAAATCAATTAAATCGGGTTGTAAAATAATTAGGTAAAGAGCTAGGCTTAGGGAATTTATCAGATAATTCAGAATTGCAAAACAAATAAATTGTCAGGATTATTATTAAGAACCATTCACGAACTCGAAAACATAATGGTAAAATCAACCAGCTTTCACTACGGAAATTATCTATGTCTAAATCTAGAATTCCAAATTTCTTTGCTAAATTCCTCAATTCAGACAAGCATTAATGATCAGGTTCAATTGTTCACAAAATACCTAAACCAAATTCTTTTGCGAATAGTTATTTTGCTCATCTAAGATAGTTCAGGCACTCAATTACACTTTCGTGTTAACTAATGAACCTAAGATCAAATTCTAGGTCGCGAAGCTAGAATAAGCAATAAACACAAGATAGATGAAGAACTCTATTGATTCAATCCTAACAATCTAACAATCTAACAATTTATCATAAACCTTTGAAAATCTCTAAACCTAACAAGCAAACTACTCAGACATGATTGATATCTATCATTTTTACATGTTTATAACCTTTGTTTTCATCACTTTAAACTGCATCTTGCATCATTTAGAGTTGAATATATGCATTATAGTGTCCTATTGCATTATCTTTTCATTTTAGTCTTTTGAGTCATTTTTAGGTATATGGAAGCTTGAGGCTTGGATGAGGGATCAAATGAGGTGAGAAAAGGATCAAGAAGAGAAGTTGAGGAAGAAATAATCCAAAGTGTCTCCAAGATCGACTCAGATGAAGGCCTTAACAGAACTTATAGAAAATTGAGTTAGCTTTCCAATGGAGCTAGTCTCGAATGATTTGGGTCAGCGGTTCAGGAGATATGACCCATTTAGTGAGCATCAGTTTGGTGTCACGGCTCGAAGACCACCGCTAGAACTTCACGGAACACACCTGCAAGTTGGGGGGGAGGACTTGCAGCCTAACTGGGGTGTTGTAGCGGGTTAGTGTAGACCACTGGATGCCATCGACTTCATGCAGCGGTTTTATGCCCCCTGCTGAGACCTGTTTTAGTTGTTATCCAAATTATTTTGTGGTTTCCCTATAAATACTTGTATTAACTCATCTAAACCCTAAGTTTTTCTTCTCCTTAGAGTTGGTTTTGATATCCAAATTCTCTTTAGATGTTTTGGATTGATGTCTTTCATATTATGCAACTCTAATGAAGATTTCTTCATCCCTATCTTTGTAAATCCATCTCTTTAACTTTTCTTTTTCTCTTATCTTCATTTAGGTTGTTAGTCTTTTAGTTGGAACATGGGTTTGCTAGATTAGGATGAATTGATGGTTAGATGTTGGTTACTTAGGTTAATTGTTGTTAGATCCTTCATTTAGGTTGATCATAATGCTAGATTAGCCAAGAGATTGGTAGTCTAGAGCTTAGGCATTTCCGTACCCACAAGGTGTTTGATAAAATGCTTGAACCAAACCTTTTATGAGCTTTACATACCTAGCGAACGAGAGTTGATGATTAGGGTGTTTAGTGAACTTATTGGGGTTGTTTATTAATGCTCATTGATTATTTGATTGCTAACGAGAGTTATTGATGGTTAAACAATTAGTGAAATGATTAGTGCCATGAGAGTGGATTAGTCATAATTGTGAATTCCATGTTCTAGGATGATGCTTAGTTCAATCTATTAAATGAATGTTTGATTGTTAGTCCATTCCTTTGATAGTAGAAACCATGATCCAATGTTTTCCTTTTGATTTTTATTCATTTATTTTGTTTTCTAAAACCAAATCTCTATTTTCTCTAGCTTAGTTTAGAATCTCACATCTCTAGTGCGTTATCCTTAGTCTCCGATGATCGATACCCTTTGTACTACAATGTACCTTAGGTTTATTTGATAGACCCGGTTTGCAAAAACCAAATTTATCAATGGTGAATGAAACAAACATAATGAATAGAATAGAAAGCATAAATGAAATTAAAGAGGTTCGAACTATTCTCTCAAACGAACTCTCAGAATTGTCTCCCCAAAAGCTCTCAAAATAAATCTCTCAAAGTCTGTGAATAGAATCGAAGCGTAAAAGAAACATGGCCTAAACAAGCGGCCGAAACCCTATATATATAGAGCTAAACATTAGCCAAGGCGGTTCTAGAAGATTCTGGAGATTTTTGGGCGAAAAAAAAAATTTCTATAAATCTTTTACGTGTTTGATGTCTGGGTTGATCGACACCGCCCTTGGTGTCGGTCAACACGACCATCCTTCTGCGTATCTGGCACTTGTGTTGATCGACACAGGGGTGTGTCGGTCGACACGGAGGTAAAAATATGGCCATTCTTCTGCGATCACTCCACCTCAAATCTGCATTGATCAATTTGACTCCAAAAGCCTCAAAAAGCTCCATAATGGTCTAACTCGTGCAAAAACCTGCAAAGACTCTAAAAGACTCGAAAAACGCTGAAAAGACTTGATAAAGACGATGTATATCATGGCTAAAAACCGGTAAAAACTATGATATATCACCATTGTTCTTGAGTTTCACCCTGACTTGTATATCAAAGCTTTCATCGCCAGGTTTGTGGCGTCAATCGATCAATTGCTACGTTCCTTTGCTCCATCTCATCCCCAAGGTCCAACAGACATAGATGTGTGGACTTTTTTTTTTATCTCCATCACTTACTCCCTCGAAACCCTAGTTCTGTCAAAGTAGGAAGATCCATGTACCATACTCAATCGAAAGATTATACCTTTGATCCTATATCACTTTCTCTCTCTATCTCTCTCTCTCTCACACACACTCACATTCCCAGTAAAGCTTAATCATTGTTTGACTTTGCTCGATGGATTCATGTCGTCAACTACGTCGGGTTACAATAAGTTTATCAACAAAAGCTTATTTACAATCAATGTAATGCCATGAAAATCTCGAGAGAATTAACGAGACATTACTAAACAATATTAAAAATAGATGACTTAAAAACGTCACTTATAAATACAAATGCAATAATAATACAAAAAAAATATGTTTTACAAAAGAAACCCAAACCTCCCCCCCCCTCCCCAAATTACAAACAAACTTGATTCTCCAACTTTAAATTAAAACTTATAGACATTAGACAACGTGAGCGATTGACTATCTCAGTGAGCAAAACTAAGGCGATAAAACCTATATACCAGCACGGTCTAAATCCATAGCATAAAATTTTCACATACTAGAGCATCTACACTATTTTGATTTGCAAACAGATTAATTCTCATAACACATAATTCATTCAACTTATAAAGCCATATTGCTCATTATCGTAAGCATAATTACTCAGATTGAAAAATAACATATATTGGTCATAACATATTTAAGCCTGATTGCTCATCATATATAGATATATTTAAGCCTATTTGCTCAGATACATAAGCCAATTTTCTCATACGGATAAGCTTATTTGCTCAGATCGTCGATATATAAGTCTAATTGCTCGATCATACCACGTAGATATATAAGCCTATATGCTAGGTAGATATATTTATATCATCATAGTCACCATCATCAAATATAATATTCAAATCTTAAATAAATAAAAATTAAACTCACAATAATTACGATTGGTAATAGGTTTCAACCATAACTACTTGGAAAGCGTATGATTGAACATGTAAATATAAGTATTTTAGCAGCTTCATATACTACTAATAATTAAATGCAGAATAACAAATATTTACTCATGATTAAACAAAGAATAATAACAAGACTATCAAATCTGAAATATACAAGGACACGAAGACTAACAATAAGAAAAGTAGACATCAATTACTTGTGAAACATAAAGCTGAACATGAATGATCAAAATCTAACTAATTTCATAGATTAATAAATATATACTAAGCCTAGAATATGACATTAATTACTCACAGATTAACAAAAGATAAAGACCAAAAAGAAAGACATAGAAAACTCATAATTTTATAGTAAAGGCAAAGTACTCATGCTAATAACTAAACAACACAATTTATACACACATCTACCAAAGAATAGAAAACAGAGTACACATAAAAATTTAATACATAGCTAAGACAGAAAAGACTTAAAACAACTAAAGTAAATGCAACTAAATGAACGACGAAGCAAAAATAGTTTTAGAAACCAATAAAGAAGACTTAAAAATTCAAGCTACACTAAAACCCTTATCTTTTTTTTCAATTCTACGATGCTTTTTTTTTAACTAATACAAAAGATTTAGTTATTAAGCTAAACATACATGGCCCATAATACAAAATCTAATTAAATAAATCTATTCAAGAAAAACCAATGCTAGTAGAATAATATATACTACAAGTGACAAGTCCAATATACACAAAAGCAATGCACGACATACAACATTCTGACCACACTAAATATCACTAATTAAAATATTTCTCTGTAGTGTTAGAAATACTAGTCAAGTAAACAAGAAATTCGCAAAAACAACTTTGTTATTACTAAAAATTAAAGCAAAACTAATAATCATGTCAATGAAATTAATTGTGAAAACATATTCTTAAGAAAAATCAATATTAAATTATTTTAAAATTTTTTTTCTTTACAATCAAATGATTCTAAGTCATCTTTTACCGGTTAATATGTTGGAATCTTTACCACATTTCCTCTAGTTGTGGCTCTGAAATTACGTCGCCATTAACCTACTCTACTTCATCTCCGGCTTCATGTTATGCTTCTACATTTAGTACCTTAAATTTAACGTTTACGTCCCCAACGGTGATCTTATAATTATGACGTTTTTTAAAAAACCTTCTAATGTTTTAAACCTTTGATCTATCCATAAAAAGTGAGCTTAAAATGTAGCTTCAAATTGAAAATTTGTTACTTTTTTTTCTTGTGGGGTTTCTTCTATATATTTATTTGTGTTCATTTGTTTCAAACCCCTTTAAAAAAAAAAAAAAAAAATTTTTAAAAATATTTATTAAAAAAAAAAAAATTATTTTTATTTATTTTTCATTTATTTAAAAAAAAAAAAAAAAAAAAAAAAAATAAAAAAAAAAAAAAAAAAAAAAAAGTTCAATTAGTTCCTCTGTTTGTTCTACAAAGTGCTCTATCTTGTTTTAGTTGAGTTTGTGGCTTATTGAGTTCACAAAGATTTCATGAAAATAAGTTTCTCTTTGAGCATCTCCATGCGATCCATCATACCTACAACAAGCAAAACACAAAATCTCCATTTACCTGTAAGTCAAGTTATATTTTCCAATCTAAATTCAACAATGTTGTATCAATGTTGACTTATTTTCTTCATAAAATCATAGGGTGTGTTTCAAAAATTGTATCAGCGGTTTTTGGGTTCACAAAGAGTTTCATGAAACTAACCCTTTCATATAATAATGAAAATAAGTCAACAATGATACAAAATTCTTTAATTTGGAATGAAAAACATAACTTGACTTACTCGCAAATGGAGAGATTATGTTTTGCTTGTTGTAGATATGATGGATCCCATGGAGATGCTCATAGAGAAACTTAGTTTCATGAAATTCTCTGTAAACCCAATAAGCCACAAACTCAACTAAAACGAGATAGATCGCTATGTAGAATAAATAGAAGAACTAGTTGAACTGGTCAATTGTATAGTAACATTTAGTGCAACCACAATCGATCATATACTCAGTGACAACTGGAAGAATAGTATACAAAAGCATAGCCTTCATTTCAATATATATTTTTAAAATCATTGTCTTTCTTATATGAATGGAATCTGAAGCAAATGAACACACACAAAATAGAAGAAACCCCACAAGAAAAACGAAAGAGATAAGTAACAAATATTCAATTGTAAGCTCAATTTTCATCGAGGGATCAATGATTTTAAAAAATAAATGGTTTAAAACAAAACATCACAATTATAAGATAACCTTTGGAGAGGTAAACATTAAATTTAAAGTACTAGATGTAGAAGCATAACATCAAGCCGGAGATGAAGTAGAGCAGGTTAATGACGAGCTAATTTTGAAGCCACTCAAGAGAAAATGTGGTAAAGGTTCCCACATATTGGCCGTTAGATGAAAAAATGATTGTAACCCACCATAGTCGCAGCGAGAGAGAGAGAGAGAGAGTTGCCGAGAGAAAGAGAGAGAGAGAGGATCTTTCTGAACTGATCTTTCTGAATTTTTAGATGAAACAAACTTACACTATTTGTATAGATTTGATTTGTTTTTTTACTATTCTTTTTTTAAGGGGAGGGTTGTGAATCTTGTGATGTAACAATTTCAAGCGTTACTCAGAATGTGAGGGAGAAAGAAAAGATAAATTGCCAAAGGAACGAGGTTTGTCATTTTTTTCCTTCCAATAACTTTATTACATCGAAAATACAAAGTCATACAGAAATTTTTGAAAATAAATTATTACATAAGTAGATATATGCACCACATAGTGAGAAAGAATATCAAAACATATATCGAGAGAGAGAGAGAGAGAGAGAAGATCTTTCTGAACTGATCTTTCTGAATTTTTAGATGAAACAAACTTACACTATTTGTATAGATTTGATTTGTTTTTTACTATTATTTTTGGAAGGGGAGGGTTGTGAATCTTGTGATGTAACAATTTCAAGCGCTACTCAGAATGCAAGGGAGAAAGAGAAAATAAATTGCCAAAAGAAAGAGGTTTGTTATTTTTTTTCCATCCAATAACTTTATTAAATCAAAAATACAAAGTCATTATACAGAACTTTTTGAAAACAAATAATTACATAAGCAGATATATGCACCATATAGTGAGAAACATACATAAAAAAAAAGTGAATTTGACGATGCTTTCCGTAGCTAAGCCTTACTAGCTAATGGATCACTAAATTCATTATTTTCTTTCTCCCAATTCGATCTTGCTCTTATGTGAATTGTGTGCGTGGATAGCATCTCTTGGTATAAACTCCATATAGCACACCGCATGACAAAACCCGATGCTTCCGACAATAGTTCTGAAACATCAACATACTGATACCAATGCTTCCGTATCATAGTCATTTTAAAAAAAATTGACTTTGTTTGTCTTCCAATTTGGTTCCAATAATACCTTGTTCCTTCAGAAATTTTCTCTAGTAGCCTTTGACCTTTAACGTTATCCCAAAAACCGTTGATGTCAGGATCAAAAACCCAAATAACCACTCCAAACCCAAATAACCACTCCAAACCCGACGAGTTTTGTTACTCTTGTGCGAAGAATGTTTTATTGGCCATAAGTACTCTGCAGTACAACAACCCAACCGGTGGTGTTAAGAATGGATAGAACATTCATTGTTGGAAAAAGCATGGTGAGATCGTCGGCAAAACACATGAACTGACACGACGTGTTGAAGAGACATGAAGAAAGAACAGCAACCCAACCAATTGTGTTGTGAAAGAGAATATCAGTTCTCATAGGCGAGATCACAGACAGATCGCCGGTGACAAACATGAACTGGCACGAAACTGTGAAGAAGAAAAAGGGCAATCACCCAAAACGTTGCCCACGAGAGCGTCATCCCTAAATAACAATTAATAATGCATTTGATAAGAACGAGGTTTGTTATATGTACCTATGATTTCAGATAAAACAAATTTACATATAAATGATTTCTTTTTTTTTAATGTGGAGGATTTTGATTTTGGAAGGATTATTTCAAGCCTCTGGGTCATTACTTGAATATGATTAGTTAGGGGTTACATTAAGTACTCAGTTCATCAATGAGAGCACTTTTAACACCGAATGATTCTTAGTCGTCTCAACTTAATCAAGTAGAAGCTGATCATATACAATTGACTTGTTGAAGAAGAAAGAGGAAGTAATTTCTCATTAATAGATGATAGGCTATGGTGGGTCAAAGGCTAGCGTGTCAACATGGCTAACTATATATTAGGTCAAGCCGAATTTTGATCATTGATCTTTAAAAGTTTTGTAGTCTTTTAATATCATACTAAGAATACATGCGGACATATTGGGAAGATGACAGATGCTGACCTGGAAATCAAAAATTCAACAATCAACAATTAGTAAGTTGGGGACGGAGATGTTGGAAATGCTTCCAGTCCTTTACTGCTTATAAAAAAAGTAAGTAAAGCCAAAAACTAAACTTAGCCTCTTGAACAGCCTTACCTATTATATGAATATTAACAAAGTAGTTATCATCGTACAAACACAGATAAATATTCTTAAGTTATAGTTTTTGAAATATTTTAAGTTATAAATTTTTGTAATTAGTGACAAATTATACTAAACTATTAGAAGTGCCAAAGAGAGAGAAAGATAATACATACTATATTGAATGGTTCTGAGTCATCTTTTGCAAGAGAATACATACTATATCGAATTATTGATAAAACAAACTTACACTATTTGTATAGATTTGATATGTTTCTTTCTTTATTTTTTTAAAGAGGAGAATTGTGAATCTTGTGATAGAATATTTCTATTTCCAAGCGTTACTCAGAAAGTGTGATGGAGAAAGAGAAAACAAATATCCAACATGATGATGTGTGTGATCTGTAGCTATGATTTCAGATGAAAAATTTAAAATATTTAAACGATTTTTTTTTAAGTGGAAGATTTTGATTTTTGAAAGATTATTTCAAACCTCTGGGTCATTACTTGAATATGATTAATTAGAGGTAATATTGAGCAATCAGTTCACCAATGAGATATACTTTTACGACCGAATGATTCTGAGTCGCCTCAACTCAATCAAGTTTAGGATGATCACATACAAATGACTTATTGAACAAGAATTAGGAAGCTATTTCTCATTAGTTGACTTTAGGCTGTCAACTAGGCCAAAAATCTATTGGGCCAGACCGAATTTTGATAAGTTACCTTTAAACTTTTGTAGTGTTTTAATTTCATATTAAGAATGGATAAACACGGTCGGGTTAGGAAGACCACAAAATCGGACCTAAAAATAAATATTATACAACCAACAATTAATAAGATGGGGAAAAAGATATTGGAAAAACTTCTCACCCTTTAATCCTTATAAATGATGTTAGTAAAAACAATTATCACTTATAAAATTGTTAGTCTAGAAAGATGCCAAAAAAGTAAACTTAGCTTCTTAAGAAATCTAACCTATCATATTAATAATAAAAATATAGGTATCCGCGCAAACATGTGGAGAAATATTATAACATGAATAGAAAAAAAAATTATTAGATTTTTAATTAGTTTCAAATGAGATAAAACTATTGTAAGTGAAAAAGAGGGAGAGAAAATGCATACTATGTTGAATGGTTTTGAGTCTTCTTTTGTCAGAGAATACATATAATATCAAATTTTATATTACACAAATTTACACTTGTTGTGCAGATTTGACATGTTTTCTTATTTTATTTTTTTGAAGGCGAAGATTATGAATCTTATGATGGAATATTTACAAGCATTACTCACAAAGTGTGAGGGAGAAAGAGAACAAAAAATTGCCAACGGGATGAGGTTTATGATATGTAGCTATGATTTCACATGAAACAAATTTTCAATATTTAAATGATTTGCTTTTTTTTTGTTTTTTGATGTGGAGAATTTTTATTTTTGAAAAATTATTTCAAGCCTCTAGGTTGTTTCTTGAATATGGTTAATTAGGGGAATCATTAAGTAATAAGTTCATCAATGCAATCACTTTTACAATCGAATGGTTATGAGTCACCTCAACTAAATCAATTATACAAGTGACTTATTAAACAAGGAAGATGAACTTATTTCCCATTTGTAGGAGATAGGCTATAACAGATCTAAGTAGACAGTCAACTAGGCCAAATTTTGATAATTGATCCTTAAGATTTTTTTAGTCTTTTAATTTATTACAATTAAGAAATATACATGTGGGCATGTTAGAATACCACTATACCAGAGCAGAAAAATAAAAATTCAACAATCATCAACTAATAAGTTGGGAACAAATATATTGAAAATGATTACCGTCCTATAATGCTTATAAAAAAATAAGTAAAACATTTATTTCTTATATAAAATTGTTAGTCTACAATAAAGCCAAAAAGGTAAACTTAGCCTCTTGAGAAACCGCACCTATCATATCATAGTAGTTATCAACAAAAATGCCGAGAAATATTATTTAGTGATATTTTTAGAAATATTTTTAGTAATATTGTTAATTAGTTTCAAATCACATATAATTAATAATTGTTTTAGATAGAGAGAGAGAGAGAGGATTTTTCTGATTTTTTAGATTAAACAAAATTACACTATTTGTATAGATTTAATTTTTTAACTATTATTTTATGAAGGGGAGGGTTGTGAATCTTCTGATGTAACAATTTGAAACGTTACTCAGAATGTGAGGGAAAAATATAAAATAAATTACCAAAAGAACAAGGTTTGATTTTTTTTTTCATTCCAATAACTTTATTCAATCGAAAATCCAAAGTCATTATACAGAAATTTTTGAAAAACAATAATTACATAAGTAGATATATGCACCATATAGTGAAAAAGATATATCAAGAGAGAGAGAGAGAGGATCTTTCTGAATTTTTAGATAAAACAAACTTACACTATTTGTATAGATTTGATTTTTTTTTTTACTATTATTTTTTGAAGAGGAGGGTTGTTAATCTTGTGATGTAACAATTTCAAGCGTTACTTAGAATTTAAGGGAGAAAGAGAAAAATAAATTGCCAAAAAAACGAGGTTTGTTATTGTTTTTCATTCCAATAACTTTATTAAATCGAAAATACAAAGTTAGTATACAAAATTTTTTGAAAACAAATGATTACATAAGCAGATATATGCGCCATATATTGAGAAAGATATATCAAAAAAGTGAATTTGACGATGTTTTCCATAGATAAGTTTTACTCGCTAATGGATCACTAAATTCATTATTTTCCTTATCCAAATTCGATCTTTCTCTTATGCGAATTGTGTGTGTGGATGGCATTCTCTTGGCGTAAACTCCATATAGCACACTGCATGACAAAACCCGATTATTTCGATAATAGTTCTAAAACGTCGACATACTGATACCAATGCTTTTGGATCATAGTCATTTTGAAAAAAATTAACTTTGTTTGTCTTCTGATTTGGTTCCAATAATATCTTGTTCCTTCGGATATTTTCTTTAGTAGCCTTTGACCTTTAATGTTATCCCAAAAACCGATGATGCCATGATTAAAAGACCAAGAATACCATCGTGATGGCTGTCGGACAAAGAATCTACGGAAGAGAGAAGAAACGATTTCATCGCACTTCCTGTAACATCTGTAACCCATTAATTGGGGGTTTTAATTAGAGAATTAGAAGTTTGGAGGCTAGATTGATTAAATCAATTGTGGTCGGCAGATTTAATTGATAGTTCAAAGAGTTGTGTAGCTGAATTGGAAAGACTAAAAGTTGAGAGGCTTAAGGGAAATTTTGGAGAACAAAACCCTAAACCTATTTTAAACCCTAAAATTTGCAGAAACCCTAGTTGTTTCTCATAATTTTCGTGGCCACCTTCAAGGAGAGAAAGAGAGAGGCTGAGTTTAGCTGAAAGAGAAGAAGAAAAGCTTGCACATGAAGGAGATGCAGATACATCCGATATGTCGTGGTAGAACAAAGGTTCGACCTAGCAAATCGTTTTCAATGGTAAAGATATTTTGTGTGTTATAGTTAACTCTTATATCTAGAGATACCACTTTTCGGATGTTGATTTGGATTAATATTCTGAAAGTTATTCGCATTTTCGTGAGGTGTCCTTTTTCATACGCGATCTGAACCAACATGGATTCAAGGAGAGATCGCGAGTTCATCTATGGTCGGATCATCATGAAACTTTGGGCGTAGCTTCAGGAAATAGAGGGGTTAATTTTCAACGGTGCGATTGGAATGTGGACGGTTAGATTTTGATTTGTGATCCCATCTTTGAGGTTGATTGTTTCTGTTATTTTTCCAATTTAGGTTGAAGGTTGTTTTGTTGTTGTGTTTGGCTGTAGGGTGAGGATGGGAGATTGTGGTTGTATTGTTATGACATTTAAGAAATCCTAGAAATTCCTGGAAAGGAAATTTTCCTGAAAAGGAAAGTTTCTTAAATAGGAAAGTACCATGGAAGAAATCGTTGTGAGCAAAGGAGAGTGCTTGCGTGTTAGTTGTAGTATATGAGGACTTGGAGTGGTTCTCATGTAGGTGTTGCTTGTGTGGTTCATTAGAAATATGAATGTGTGTTGTTGTTTTGTGTTATGCGTTGCTTGTTGGTGTGTTGTGTGGTTGTGGCTGACATTGATGAATTTCATCTGTTGTATAGTTTTGTGCCTCATTCAGTATCTTTTATACTGAGGCATCTCCTTATGTGATGCCGGTAAGGATTGAGTCTAGCTGGAGCTCGTGGGACCAAGGCTATGGAGTGGGTGACATGACTAGTTTGTTGGTTTATTTATTGGTTGGTTTGAATATTATTTGCTTCCGCTAAGTTGTTTGTTTGATATTGACTGGTGTTTGGAATAAATTAATTGGAGTTTAATTTATTCGGTTAAGTTGTTAGAAAATTTTAAAAATAGTCGGTTTATCTGTTGTTGAACCGTTCCGGTTTAGTAGATTCCGGGACGGAGTGTTTCAATTTGGTATCAGAGCGGAGTTGTTTCTAGGACGCTCTAGCTTTGAGATAGAATTGTTAGCTAGGTGTAGCTATGTTCTGTGTATAGTGTTGAGTTGCAGGGTCATGTCATCTCTCAGCCGGTATGTGGTTCCATGGTAATACTCGTTTTGTTGTTATGCTAATTTTTGAGGTAAATTAGTATAAAGTTGTATTGCAGGTGGTTAACCACGGTAAGTCTGTAGGTAGACATCCGAGGGGGTTTGCTAGTGGAGCAAGCAGTGATGAGAGGAGTCTCAGAGGTCGTGGCGGAAATGTTGGCCGACGTGGCAGAGCAGGCAGGGGCAGTGGAGCCACTAAGGTTGTGGTGCAGAACATTGTGGTGAGCATGCAAGGGTTGAGTTTCCAGAGGGTGACGGTCAGTCAGAGCACGTGGTCGGACATGGTGTTATGCCAGCGCAAGGTGAAGCTCAGGCAGGGTAGACCAGATCCCGAAGGGAGCTGTGTTGGGGATTGTTGGCCCAAATTTTGGGACTGGATACCAGTTATGGTACCGTTTCTGGCTCAAGTGGCATCACATGAGTTATCTGCTTTGTGGGAAGGTGTTATTCCGAGGTGCCGGAAGGTATGGTGGAGAGTTGTATAAACCCTTGTTGTGGGATATAGCAGTATAGCGTGGTAAATCCTTGAGGTGGATCATGTTGTATAAGTACGGTAGATCCAGATGGGGATCTTGTCAGTGGTCAGGTATGGATCTTGTCAGTGGTCAGGTATGGATCTTGTGGTAGACATTATTTGGGGTTGATCCAGGGCAGCATGGGGAATCCTTATCGATGAAGCGATCAAGGAGCGAGCTGTGTTGGTGAGTTTGGCGTTTAGTCGTATGACTTGGACTAAGGAGCTGTAGTTTCTGATGCGACTGAGTGGGTTGTAGCTGGAAGTATGCCGATAGAGTGGTTTAGACGAGGGGCCGTGAGAGGCAAAAAGGTGTGAGCCGGTGAAGCCGGTAAAGTCGTTAAGATGTTAAAAGAATTCTGGAGAAGTTTTGGGAGTGTTCGGGGAGTCTCTCGATTAGGAGAATTTCTTGAAAGGAAAAGTTTCCTAAAAAAAAAGTTTTCTGGAGAGGAAAGTTTCCCGAAATAGTAAGTTTCTAGAAATGAAAAACTGCCATGACTAGAAAGTTTCTAAAAGTGGTAGGTTCCCTAAAAAGAAAGATCATGAGATGATCTAGACTGATATGCAGTAGAATCACGCTAAGTTCTAGAAGTAAATCCAATCGTCGAGGTGTCAGCTAGGAGTTATAGTGGTATCCTAGCGTGTTGGTTAAGCAGATAGCGGTTGCTCAGGTGCCGAATGAGCAGTCATTCAAGCTTCCAAGTTGGGACTTAGTGGGCATTTCAGAAGTAGTACTCCGTAGCGGTTGGAGTTTTATCTTGTTTGTCTATTGGTGGTAATAGACGGGGTTAGTGATATTGATTACGCAGTAACGGGTAAACAATATCATAGAGGGTCTATCGGAGGGATTGATGGAGATGGTTTACTCGGGAGATAGTGAACCATCGTACGAGTTATCTAGGTGGTTATAGACAAGTAGGACGATTCAAGGTTTCTATCAGAGAAGAATAGATGGCGGGTGAGTATGTTTATTGGATGTAGGTAGACATTGTTTCATCGTAAGGTTGTCATGTGTGGATAATCGGCGCTAAGTGTTGTCCGGGAGGGGCTGTTAGACATTGGCGCGTTGTGAGTTATTTGGTGGGATGAGCGGCACATGATATGCCCATTAGTGCAGTACACGATACGAGAGAGATGGCTGCTAGTGGATTAGAGGGCCATAGTCCAAAGCAGTTACGGTGCTCGATATGAGTACGTTGTTAGTGCGGTTGGTCTTCCCAGGTGGGGTTGACAATGAGGTTTATAATATTCCGGGTTGTATAGGGAGTGTTGGGAGTTGTCCCATGTGTATGCATCAGAATGTTCTGTAGATAGACACTACTGAGTGGATTCTACCGGTCGGGTTCCAGTCGGATTCCTGATAGTGTAGGACTTGCCAGTTGGGTCACGTTGTGCTACCTGAGAGGATCCGGTAGACCACTAGAGGGATAGTTGGCTCTCTATGCGTACGAGCAGATCGTATCCTGGTGTGGACCAAGAAGTTTTGAACTCCGAGTTGTCGGAGTAGTCAATCAACCAAAAAGGAATTGCTAACAAAACCGTGCTAAGGGTTTATTTCAGGGCATCGATGGATTGTGATGTGAGTTACAGATTCGGATGATCCATCTGTGATGAGTGGTGACTAGTTGAGTCAAGTGAAGTGCTCCGAGTTGTCGGGTGGAGTGAGTGCATAGGCGTAGATGGCATTATCGTGCACGGTTTGTAGTATTGGGTTTTGTTGTTGGGCAATTCGGTGAGTGCACTGTGTGTCACTGGTTAGGCGATACAGAGAGTGCACGGTGTGTCGCTAGTTGGGCGATACAAGGTGATTTCATCGGATTACATATCGTTGTTGTGATTGCAATGGATCGCATGTCGTGTGTTAAATAGGGATGATTGTTGGTTGCGTTAGGCACCATATGTTGTACTCAAGTAGGGGAGATGAGCATTATGGGTGTGGTTGGGGTGCTGAGACTACAGAGGGCGTCTGAGTCTTAAATTGTCACGGTTTAGGGGTCACATGAGAGAGTGGCGAGACAATTTGGACCATCGTTTAATGGGATCTTCCTCTTCTATACTTGTTTGTTTGGGAAGGGTTAAGGTTTCATTATAGTGTTGTGTTTTTATTCGAAAGTCTTAGCATGTTCCGTCGTGATTACCCTAAGTGGAGGTGGGAGAGATATCAGGTGTTGATGGTTGTGGTTAGTTGTTTGACCTTGAAGCATTTCACTATGTATACCACCAGGTGGGTGTTAGAGTGTGATCCAGGAGGTGACTGGTGAACAGTCTGTTTCGTGGATGCTGAGGGTCGGTGATGGTTAGCTGTGCAGGCTATGGAGAGTTTCACATTGATTAATAACTCAATATATCGCATGGAATGGGTCCCAGAGATGATGGTCTTGTGAGATTGCGATGGAGTAGCGGAGGAACTTATGAGCTATAAGCTATTAGGAGTTGTTTGGTAAGCTGGAGGGCTTAGCCGGTGTGTTAAGGTCTTTACTCCATAGAGTTAGAGCTCTCTAGTGTTTGTAGCCTAGAGTAGGCGAGTGAGTGGTTAGCCTTGAGTAGGTGCTAGCGGGGTTAGCCAGTGGTGATGGAGGTGTCACCAGTTTTGACATCGAGTATAGTGGTGGAGGCAAGGCATCTGAAGGTCTTGGATCGCCTGATGAGAGTGATCAGGAGGAAGAAGGTTCCGGAGATGCAGGTTATGTGGGACTGCGATGGAGCCGAGGAGTTGACTTGGGAACCGGAAGCTATGTTGAAGTGTAAGTTTCCTAAGTGGTATGGCAAACTGGAGGTTTCGCCCGGTTTTCGTAGCGATGTATCCATGGTGTTGGATTTGTTGTTTTCGTATTTTTTGTACTCGTTATTTTATGGTGTTATAATTTAATCGATGTACTTGGAGTTTTGGTGTACTCAATAAGGTGGTGCTTTTGTTGAATATTTTACGTTGTAGCTGGTCTATATGGTGTTAGACTGGCATATAGCGTGGTGTGTTTACTAGTGGATTAGGAGACAGGTTGGCGGACTACTAGTTTTGGTGGTTCGTTAGCGGAGGTACGGATGCTAGGTGTGCGGTACACGCATAAGGGCTGTTAGTTTTCTGGATTGGTTTGGCAGACAGGGACGGATGGTCCCATATAGATGCATCAGAGTGTACTGGTGAATCTCTACCGAATGTACCTGGCCGGTTGGGTTTCTATGTGATTCCTGATTGGTAGTTAGGTCACTAGAGAGATAGATGGCTCTCTATGCGGTTGACGGATCGATCCTTGGTGTTGGATCGTGAAGTTGGTGTGACGGATCGATCCTTGGTGTTGGATCGTGAAGTCGTTGTGCTCCTAGGTGTTGGAGCGGTTGGCCAAACCAAGTGGAGAACTATAGCACTAGTGCGTAAGCCGTAATAGCATTGATAGCAGAGTGTGGGGGGTAGTTCGGTCGAAATGCTTAGAGACTAGTAGAGGTCAGGTATTGCTTTTACTCGTGAGAGGATGGATAGTTCCTCTGGTGCCATAGCTCAAAGGACGGTGGTCCTTAGAGTGTGAGTGGCATGGTTTGGTGCCTATAGCTCGAAGGACGGTAGTCCCGTGGGTGGAGTGGTGTGTTTATGTATCGTGTCTCGAAGGCTTGGTGCCTAAGGGTGGAATTGTATGAGCTCGAGTAAAGAGCAATAGGTGATATGACTTGAGTCTTAAGCATAGGGAGTGAAAATGGATCCCGGAGATTAGTGGTTAATCTTGTGTGTTAATCGTGTTGGTCAGGAGGTTGTGTGGAGACCTCAGATATTAGTGTTTAATCTCGTGTGCTGACCACATTGGTCAGGAGGTTATGTGGTAACCTCGTGGATTAGTGTTAATCTCGTGTGTTGGCCGTGTAGGTCAGGAGGTAGTGGGAAAACCTCGGAGGTTAGTAGTAAACCTCGTGCGTATGTTGAGTTAGTCGGATGGGCCAAGGCTGGTGAAACCATTGCGACGATTAGGGTTCATTGGATATGAACGGTAACATCAGATTCGAGGACGAATCTATGTTAGTGGGAGAGAATTGTAACATCTGTAACCCATTAATTGGGGCTTTTAATTAGAGAATTAGAAGTTTGGAGGCTAGATTGATTAAATCAATTGTGGTCGGCAGATTTAATTGATAGTTCAAAGAGTTGTGTGGCTGAATTGGAAAGACTGAAAAGTTGAGGGGCTTAAGAGAAATTTTGGAGAACAAAACCCTAAACCTATTTTAAACCCTAAAATTTGCAGAAACCCTAGTTGTTTCTCATAAATTTTGTGGCCACCTTCAAGGAGAGAAAGAGAGAGGCTGAGTGTGGCTGAAAGAGAAGAATAAAAACTTGCACATGAAGGAGATGCAGATACATCCGATATGTCTTGGTAGAACAAAGATTCGACCTAGCAAATCGTTTTCAATGGTAACGATATTTTGTGGTGTTATAGTTAACTCTTATATCTAGAGATACCACTTTTCGGATGTTGATTTGGATTAATATTCTGAAAGTTATTCGCATTTTCGTGAGGTGTCCTTTTTCATACGCGATCTGAACCAACATGGATTCAAGGAGAGATCGCGAGTTCATCTATGGTCGGATCATCATGAAACTATGGGCGTAGCTTCAGGAAATATAGGGGTTGATTTTCAACGGTGCGATTGGAATGTGGACGGTTAGATTTTGATTTGTGATCCCATCTTTGAGGTTGATCGTTTCTGTTATTTTTCCAATTTAGGTTGAAGGTTGTTTTGTTGTTGTGTTTGGCTGTAGGGTGAGGATGGGAGATTGTGGTTGTATTGTTATGATATTTAAGAAATCCTAGAAATTCCTGGAAAGGAAATTTTCCTGAAAAGGAAAGTTTTTTAAAAAGGAAAGTACCATGGAAGAAATCGTTGTGAGCAAAGGTGAGTGCTTGCGTGTTAGTTGTAGTATATGAGGACTTGGAGTGGTTCTCATGTAGGTGTTGCTTGTGTGGTTCATTAGAAATATGACTGTGTGTTGTTGTTTTGTGTTATGCGTTGCTTGTTGGTGTGTTGTGTGGTTGTGGCTGACATTGATGAATTTCATCTGTTGTGTAGTTTTGTGCCTCATTCAGTATCTTTTATACTGAGGCATCTCCTTATGTGATGCAGGTAAGGATTGAGTCTAGCTGGAGCTCGTGGGACCAAGGCTGTGGAGTGGGTGACATGACTAGTTTGTTGGTTTATTTATTGGTTGGTTTGAATATTATTTGCTTCCGCTAAGTTGTTTGTTTGATATTGACTGGTGTTTGGAATAAATTAATTGGAGTTTAATTTATTCGGTTAAGTTGTTAGAAAATTTTAAAAATAGTCGGTTTATCTGTTGTTGAACCGTTCCGGTTTAGTAGATTCCGGGACGGAATGTTTCACTTCCAATGAGTTTCGCTACTCTTGTGCATAGACCGTTTTATTGGCCTCTCTACTTAGTTCTAAACATTGTTCTCATATTCTTAAACTCTTTTTTTATTCTCTTGTAATTCTATTATGATTGCTTCATCTATCTCTATCTTGTATTCTCTTTGCATGTGTGAGTAGATCTTTCATTGGGTGTTCTTTTCTAAGGGGATAATCATATAGATCTTTGCTAGGTTGATTGGGAATGTTTCATATAGTTCTTCATATATGGTTGTTCTTATTGCTTAATCTAGATTGATAACCTAGATTATGATGTTATGACTAATTTATCGGGACATCAAAAGTGTTGTTGAATTGCTTGATAGAACGTAGGTTAGCAAAGTGTCCTTAACCAACCACAGTTGATGTTATTACATTTTGTGGACATATCAAATTAGGGTTTTATTACTTGCATTGATTTCTATTGACAAACGACGGTTTAGTTGCTAGAGATTTTCATTGCATAGATAGTTATTACATGCGACAACGGGATAACTTTACCTCCATAATTTGAGTTCTAGAACGGTTCTTAACGCATTTATATTCATTGTTGCATTCCTTATCATGGTTCCTGAAAGAATTCTCACCACCCAATGCTTTATTTTATTGAATTTAATTAGTATTTACACTGAGTTTCCCGATAGACTCCATTGCATCCTATCTTCATTTAAACCATCATACATTCATAGTGTACTTTATTGGTCCTTGTGGATTAGATCCTGATTATACTATTGCGATTGTCACTGTACACTTGCAGTATTATTCTACGGTAAAACCTCTGGATAACAAGTCTCGCTCTACAAACAAATTCAACACTTTAAACTTTAACTACATGTTTTTCCTTTTCTTAACTGTCTACACAAAAATTAGAACTTATGCGAGTGAAACATCGCTCAGGGAGACTACAAATTCAATAGACATGTACCAATGCAATCTGATCGCGCACAGAAAAATGTTCACTTATTGGTACTTGAAACCAAATATTGAGGTTTAATTATAAATAACTAAAGTTAATGTACTAAAATAAATTTCATCATAACATAATATCACCATAACAGAATCATATCAACGGAACATAATAATATCATCAGAACAGAACAGTGACATCAGAATAGAACATTATCATCAGAACATAACAACCAAGTATCCAGCAATGAAACATCGGAATAGTATAACCGCAACATTGGTCGATCCAAACCATATACTAATAGAATATCTTCATAATAAAATAGATAGGCATGCTGGCAGCTAACGAGATGGTAACGAAGTACGGTCCATAGAATTAACCGACTCAAATACCACTACCATGATACATAATATTTGATACATTTGTTGATGATGTCGGTCGCCACAGATTGCTTGATCGAGCTAGCTAAATCATATTTATATGATGATACTGGTTTTAACAAAAAACATTTATCTCATCATCAATCATAATTAAGAATAACCATTAACCACTTTCAAATCATTTTCAAATCCCAAACATTTAATTCATTTAATTAGTTCTTATCAATTTTACTTTAAACTAATGTAATTAATTAATAATAATAAAATGGTTCTAATATTTAACCAATCATTAAAAATTCTTGAAATATTATACAAATGTATAGTAACTATAAGGGAGTTAGAACTCCCCTCAAAATGAGATTTCAGTTTTAACGAGCTCTCTAACGAAAACTCTACGAGTGCCCTTGATTATAAAATAAATCATCTAAACAACCGTTGGTACAAAAGTTCTACAAGTGCCCTTGAAGGGTTTCGACGAGAGGAATCTTAATATGAATTCGTGTTTTCAAAAATCGGTATAAAACCCACTGAACCTGATGAGGACATCAGAACCATGCCAGACCTGGAGCAAACCACACCAGCCGGTTCAAGCCTTTCAACGAACCAACACGGAGAAATCATGCTCAACAATTGTTCTGATGAAGCACAAGGCAAAGGACTAACTTCATATCACCAAATCAGTCTTAAAAAGACAAATGATTTAGGAGGAATCATTAAACCCCGAGCCAAGCCATATGAAGACGAAGCATGCCTACTCGGAGACGAGAAACAAAGTCGAGAATGTTCCAACTATCAAAATGTTCGAGCAAAGGAGCTAAGCTTGCAAAATCACTCGCAAGTCACCTATTCTAAGGAGACAGAGACTGAACGAGCTAGAATCTACTTTGAACGATCGAATTTGGATTTGGTATGGAAGCCCCACCGGAACCGAGAATCAAAGAAAAGCATGTTCAAGATCAAGTTCTACTCGGAAACCGCCTATTTTGAAGCTAACCAATGAGTCAGAATGCATCAAGACCGAGCTAGAATCGAATATACCCAAAGACGCACCTCCATCTTCGAGCAAGACCAAGAGAAGCTGACTTACGAAGAAACCACTCGAGCATTCAGCCTCTTCTCGTGTTTTCATCAGGAACGGCCTTATATGGAAAGTTCTGATCGAAGAAGAACCAGCCTTCAAATCTTGTGTTTTTAGACCCAAGCACTTCAAATCTCCAACGGTCAAATCCTCAGGCCTTGCGCGTGTCAGAGACTTCCAAGGATGCACACCTATCTCCTAAAGTTGACCAAATACAAGAAAATACCTACTTGCCGTATTTGGCCAATTTTGCCATTAAGCCTCCAATGGCTCTTTTATTCAAATTTTGCAATTTCATTTGCTTAGGTTTAGCATAGCACGAGCCCTATATAAGCTCAGTTCATTGTTCTTGTACAAGGCACCCTTGACCAATGAAAGTTAATAAGAAACAATTTCTGTTTTTCTTCACAAAGTTTTGAATTCTTTGTGTCTCTTGTTCTTTAGATTTCTAAGTGTGTGATTCACTTTAGGTCTATAGAAACCTGTGAATTCAAGAGTGCTTGAGTGATTTAATCCTCTTGTTCGTGCCATTGATTGAGCGAGTCAATCCCCTCACCTCCATCTCTACCTTCAATCCCACATTCCACGAGTCAAAGGCTTGGAATTCTCTTGATCATCAAGTGATGTAAAACGGTGTGATTCCGATCCTACATCAGAACTGGTCCAAATTATCCCTGGTTAAAACTCAAACATATCCAAAATAAAAACCGATTAATGGCGATTGTTATGCCTGATCTCAGAAGTCCAGAACCGGTTTTAAATCCTTAAGAACAGGTTTTAAATATTTCCAAATTGGCTAGATTTCTTCAAACTCGGAAAATTTACTTATTAATTCTGATCTTCTCCGACCTTGAATTGACAAGCGGCTTGTGGCTTTGGAACTGTGAGATTGAGACCTTTCTAAATAGTTATATATCGACTCTAACTGTCCATGAAAACAAATCCACCATTAAAGGACTTGAAACTCAATTTCATGGAGAATGAGAAAGGAAGGAGAAGATAAGGCTTACCCAACCCTTGATTTAACATTAAGCACGACCTAGAGTAACTAACAGAAGCAGAAGTTTAGAGAGCCTAAACCACCATCAAATCTGATTTCAATCGCCGAAATTTTTCAAAACCAAATACGAGAAGAGAGACCCAAAAAAACTCACCAAAATTCTCCAAATTTGCGGCATAAACGGCTTCTCCAATATTCGGGTTCAAAAGTAGATCCCGAAATCCATCGACAAGATACTCGTGGGCTGTTCAGCTTTTTCTCCGATTTTTCAGTTTAGTCCTTTAGTTTAATAGTATTTACATATTTTGCATCTAAGTTTTGAATTAATCAGGAATCCCCCTGCAAGTAAGACATTTTCTTAACTTTTAAGTTGATCAATTTAACCCAAAATTTTCTTTTTATTGTTATTTTTTAAAATGTTGGGTGTTACAATTCCACCTTCCTTAAAAAGAATTCGTCCTCGAATTCAAATAATTAACTCGAAGAGGTGGGGATACCTCTTTTTACTTGTCTATGTATGTAACTCCCATAATTGTCGACTATCCAAAACACATGACCTCAATATATCTTCTAGTGTTTGAAATTTCCTCTTATACTGTACATCCGTCTGAAGATGATATACGATATTGAAATATAGCTTTGTGCCCAATGCATGTTGTAAGCTATCCCAAAAATGTGAAGTAAATTGTGGATCATGATCTGAAATAACGCTACTCAGCACACCATGTAACCTCATAATTACTTCCATACAGATCTCTGCAGGTTTGGATGAAGGAAATGTCTTCTTGACCGGTAGAAAATGGGCTGATTTAGTAAAATTGGTCTACTATTACCCTTATCGAGTCATTTCCTTTCTGCGATTTTGGGAGTCCAGTGACAAAATTCATAGAAACTTTATCCCACTTCCACTCTAAGATAGGCAATGGCTGAAGTTTACCACTAGGCTTTCGATTTTCACCTACTGATATACCAAACACTTGGATACAAAATCTGAAATATCACCCTACCACTCTAATTGTTTGGGCAAATTTTAACATGTTCTCGCAATAACAGTTCTACGAAATTGGATTTTACTAAACAAAGAGTCGAATCAAAAAAATTTCGCACAACAATGAATTAATATCAGAAATCGAAGAGTGAAGCGGTTGGTCTTCTTGAATCCTAGGTCGCTGTCGTTAATAGGCGGTGAGAATATAGCTCTTAGGTTTTTTGTATTTTTTTGTTCTCTGTCTTTCTTTTTCCCGTGACAACCTTATTTATAGGAATTTGTTAACCCTAATCCTACTGGTATTGGGCCTTGTTTGTCGGTCATATTAAGATTTCATGTCGGTCACCCTTGACACTATAAATCAATTTGGTGTCGTCGGTTTATATTAAACCAATAATAGAAACTGTCGGTCGTCTTTTAATATGTAGGAAAGATACTTCGTCGATGTCTAAAGTCGTTCAGAGAGCGTCCAAAGTTTATGAATATTGAAGAAATAGAGTGACCGTTCGAACCAGTCATTGATCGTCTTACCTTTAAATTTATGAACTCCATTCTAGAGATGACCGGTAGTGAATTTATTTCACCCAACACAAATTCTAAATACATTACAAACATTATATTTTACTAAAACATATATAAAATAGTCGCAATAATTTTAACAACAAAAAATAAAATTAAAAATAAAAAAACATCCGACTCTAGTTGTATAATAACTACAAAATGAATCTACCACATCATCCTCCGACAAGTATAGTCAAACAAAGTCTGGAGTGTGCCTTTGCCTGATGCTTCATTAGGTAAGTTCAGAAGCCTAGACACCCTGGAGAAACCAATATCATGTTTCATTAAAGAACTAGGCTCTGGCTCTGGTCCAAGACCAAGTTGTTTCTGTTTCTGACTAGTTTGTGTCAATGCCCATTGCATAGCCCATATGGCCAAGGGACGCATGTAAGTCAATGATCTGTACTGATCATTCGTGTTCCATGCTTCAGGCGTCTGAAACGAATAACTGTTTAACCACAGTATCAGATACTTGAAGGGTGAAAGAGATAAAGAGATATAGAGAGAACAATAACAAATAAAAGCTTACCCGAGTCCGTTTTCAGACCAAGCAGCTTCATAGACACCACTTGCAGTCTGAAACGCCATATCAGTTAAACCTTCTTGAATCATTGTTGCAGACAAAGCATAAGTAACACCAGACCATATCTCTCGTGATTGCATTGATGCTGTATCAACTTTACCATTAGGATGCATACCATTTACAGCTCCACGTTTCCCATCTTTAATCTTCATAACATTGAAGTTGTAAACTTTCTCCAAAGCCATTTTAGCCTTGTCTTCATCTACAATAGGCAAAAGACCTGACGCTCTCGCATACCATTGACCAGCTAGTTGATCAGCTTGAATAGATGAGCTATAGCGACTTCCACTAGTGTCATAGTCAAAATATGATCCATTCCACAACTTCTTCTCGTATACATCTTTAGCTTTCTGAAACTTTGACCAAAAATAGTCTTGAGAGTTCTTATCACCAACTACACTAGCCAATGCAGATGCAGCTTGCAATGCAGCTACCCAAAGTCCACCAGAGTACGCGCTAACACCAGACGCAGACCATGTATCATAAGTCTGATCTGGAAACCCTTCATTCTCAATCATTCCATCACCATCTTTATCAAACTGAGCCATATATGCCATTGCAACATACACTGAAGGCCAAACCGCTAATGCAAACTTCTTATCGCCTGTTGCAACTACATCTCGGTACACCTGAAGGACAAATTTGGGGTTTAAATCTTTCCACCTATCTGTATTGTGAAGATTATATCCATTTACTTCAAACCAAGGGTCATTAATGCCTAGGTCATGAGGAACTGCACCAAGAACCTTCCTTTGAACCCATTGTCCTTCACTAAGTGTTTTCACTTTAGTTGGATCATGTAGCATCACTGCAGCAGCAAAGTCTCTCTGGATGCTAAGTTCAAGTTTTGGAAACAGCATCACCAATGCAAAAGAAGCATAGAAATGAACATCATAAGTGTTCCACATACGATATTCGATTCCTTCTAGGTAAAGAAAATGCCCAATGTTCTCTTCTCCTTCTTCAAGTAACTTTGTGCCAAATGCAGAGTTTGATGCTGTTGTTGCATGAAGTTGCTCAAGCGTAGAAGCCATATTTTCAAGAACAGAGATAGCTGTATCATTCTGTCGCGGTACATCGACAATGTTCTTCAGACCGATTTGAGATTTATCAAGTGAGAATTTCTTCTCTCTGACTCCTGCCAAGCTTTGTATTGGGGATGATCCATCTACAGAACAACATTGAATAACATAAGAACATCGCTTCATTATGTCATGCTCAAAGTATATAGTATCTACCTGTCCAAACAGTTCCTCCTGAATTGAGGTAATAAAGCTCGTTGAAGAGAGTGATAGGGTACCATGCAGGCAGTCTTTTGTCTTCAAGTATTGGTCTTTGCCATGCTTCAATCCAAGACTCCCATTGACTATGTTCTGTTCCATATAAGACTTGTCATGAAAGCATAACTCTGAAATGAATCAAAGGACAATTTATTTGAGGATGATTAGGCTTTTACCAAGAATAGCATCATGTGCAATTTGTGCTGCAGCATCACCATCAGTTCCATAAAACTTTGTGTAACGCCTGAAAAAAAGATTTTGCTTAGAATGCTGACTTTAGCCATCACTATCCAGAAACTTTGGTAGCAAAACTTACCTAGAATATATTTTACCACTAGGAAATTGTACTTCAGGGCAGTCCCAAGCTAGAGAAAATGTGACAATTCGTGACTCTCCTGGTGGAACTGTTGCAGAGGCTGCTACTGCTGCCCCGATTGATGATCCGTTCTCTGACTGCATCGACGCTGCAGATGCCTCAAAGCTATCAAAAGAACCATTCTGTAACAAATAAAGGAGTGGATATCATATATCAAGTTTAAGAATAATACGATATGCAAGACGAAAATGTTTAGTTTCCTCCTAACAGATGGAAGAATATATCAACCTTTTTGATAGCTTGCCACATATCTTTTGCTGTGATTCCTTTCTGCTTTCCAGATACTATGAAAAAAGGGCAGGATGAGACACTAACACCATCGGTGACCTGCGCTGAAATCGCATATGACAATGATGGTAATCCATTTGCTGTTCTGTATTAGGACAAAAAAATCCAGTAACAAAGTTGAAACATTCAGAGTCTGATACTTAACCACCATAAGAAAGATTAGTTAATAGTCCTAAAGAATATGGAACTTACTTATGGTGTAAAAGCACACCCTCGACTCCATCATTCATCCTATTTTATGATCATAAACATGGATTTAGTAAAAACACAAACAAAGTTAAAAAATTTCAAAGTAATTCATATCTCTTAAAGTGCAATGGTACAGAATTAGAAGTACATTATCTTGGAGTTGTAGTGGCCACCTGAGAACTCTGAGTCTCCTCCAACAGAATTCTGGACCAAGAAAAATCATCATAAAGATCCTGAAAAGAACGGTAAAACAAAAGCTAAACAAGATAACTGCATTTAACAATTATCTCACCGCCCAAGTGAAGAGCAATGTCACATCCGCAGTAGTGTTTCCGAGATTATGAAGCTGATGAAATATACAGCCAAACTCGTCAGTACAATGTTAAAGTTCTAAAGCATAAAAATACCAAAAAAAAGTCAAACTTTACATACTGTGAAAGTGAAAACAGACACTGGAAAGCTGCTTTCTTTATAGTTATGAGGTATAAAAGGCGAAACTTGACGACAAACAATCCTAAGCTCTGGATCAGGTTCACCTAAACACCATTCAAATATTAAAGTTACAGTCTCATACCATAGATACAGGAATTACAAAAGTCAACTTATCTACAGAAGCATATTACCCTCATACATTGTCCAAGACCTTGGATATAAAGCATGATATGTAGACTTGTCTCCTTTCATATTCCAATCCCAAGAACCGATTCCAAACTCCGAATCTTTTCTGTTCGTTTATACAAATTTCAATTATCTCAAAAAAAGAATGTTCAATGCAAGCTAACAAGCAGCAGCGAGAACTATAGTAGCTTACTTGTCAAGATTTGGGTTCCTAGGACATAACACACTCGAGTACTTTTTACCATTGGCACGCGAAACAAAAGCCTGCATCAAACAAAATTCATCCATTTAGGAATACCATGGAGTTTAAAGCAATGTCAACATAAGTATATTTGTAACTTACAGAGAACTGATTTGTTAGAACTGGTTCTTCTTCACATTTTGGAGGAAATAGTTGCCATCTCTGGAACTCACCTTTAAAACTCCTTCCTATGCTCCCACCACTGCTCATAATCATCGACAAAACCAAGTATTAAAAAAGCTTATCAATATATTTTCAGTAAGTTCTCTACGACAGGTTACAAAAATGATCAAAGAGACAGAGTTCTCGATGAAACACATTTACAACAGACTAAATATGTTCAAGTTGAGTGATGAAAAGGGAAAAAACTTACCCAATACCTCCAAGTGGAACACCATGGGAAGATGTTACAGAGTGCTTGGTGAATGGATCTATTAAGGCCAACTGCAATTAATATATTATTACAATATGGCTATGTACCAGAAAGATGACAAAAACTATTTGGTAAATTGAACAATGAAAATATGTTTTATGTTTACCCTTCCTTTAGCAGCTTCTTCTCTGACAAGAAACCATAACCGAATGCCGACAGGAGCCTAATAGAACAAAATCAAGTCTCAAAAGATAGTTTTTATTGTTCGATATGTGTTTATATACCATTTATAGCCTGAAAAATCTTTTAACAACCTTAGACAAAACATTCATAAAGAGTGAAGCGGATCAAATGGAATATAAACATTCTGCAGAATGAAACGTTTTATTTCAATAGGTACCAGTTGGAAAATCTCTTTAGCGGTCAGAGCGAATTCCCGGGGAACTTTTGCGTTGCTGTCTATCTTTCTTTGCCATGTCAAAGATGCAGGTACTGCCGGATCAACCTGATTAGATAAGTGTGGGAAGAATAAGCATCCTTTACAATGATTCTCAACAAGAAAATTTCTCTTTTAAACAATAAAACTTAGAGACTAATGTAACCTAAAAAGAGACATGTTTATATGTTACAAGCATTGTCTGATGTAGATCATATATTTGAGGACTCCAAAGATATGATAAATAAGAAACTGTAACAGAACTCAGAAGTCCCTAAAAACATGATCCATAACAAATCTTCCAAAAGCTTACTTTACTATCAGAAGACTTGAAAGATTTTACATCTTCATCACTATCCATGATCTTTTGCTTCAGATTTGACTCCTGAAACATAACAGAAACAAAGAAGGGTTTCAACCCACTTGTTCTTTGTAAAAGTGAACAATTCAATACCATAGTGATGAAGTAAGCATAGTTAATGACAACGTAGGTAAAGGATTCTGCATTGCGATTAAAGGAGAATAACAATTAACAAAAAAGAAAAGGAATGAAAAAAAAAAAACAATTCTGCATTGCGCGATTATTCAGGAAGATCATGAAATACAAAAAATAGAGGAAAATAGAAGAGTACCGCAACTATTGCTCTGAATGTTTTAAGCAGTCGAGGTTGGAGCAAAGAATGTCGCAAAAGAGAATTAAAATCGTGAGAATTGTTGTGGCAGAGACGATCAAGACGAAGAAGATAGGTATATATATTTTTTTAAAAAGGAGAAAAATCAGGACTTTTTCAACAGAATGTGAATAGTAAAGTTGTGACTTTTTTTATGTAGTTGTGACTTGTGAGAAGAGAGTTCTTGTGTTTTTGGGAGATTGATTTTAATAAAACATCTCCTGAATTATTGGATAAATTAGATATGGTTACTCCATGGGCCCATGGCCATGGATGGAGGCAGATTTTTCATTTAGTTTTTGGATTTGGTTTTTAGTTTTTATATTTTAGATTTTTATGATAGTTAAAATATTTTAACTATATGAATATTAATTAATTACATTAACTTGAATATAAATAAAGAAATAATTAAATTATTTGAATGTATAAATTAAGGAATGATTAAATTATTTTTAGATTTTGTTGTAAAACGTGAACGGGAGTTATAATCCAAAAAGGTTTTTCTAAATTTTACGAAAACAAAAATATTTAAAACTTGATTAGTGATTAAATAAGTTTTTGAAAAACAAAACCAAAAAAAAATCAATGTGTAAAATATTCAATCCTCAAATCTTCTAATTATGGTCAAAATATTATAGTTTTTGTTTCGTATCTTAAACCTTTGCTTTGAAGCAATGTAAACAACTATTTGTAACTCATGCTAGGATTCGCTGACAAGTGACAACAAAGCATTTATGAAATTCTTAAAAAAATAACCAGATAATCATTATTAACTCACGACGTACAATGCTTACATGGGCAAAAAACAAATAAATCGTGTGGAATGGCGTTTGTTTAGGACAACAAGTAACAAAGCAATGTCTAACACGTTATCTGCAATGAAACGCCTGATATGTGGATCTATGAGAACTTGGGCCCTCCACGATTGCATCGGTTTTTTCCTTTTTTTAACTAAAATTGATTAAATATCAAAAGACCCAAATCAATTAGTGTGAACAAAACATGCCGACTAACTTGAAATAAAAGCATCACGAACCGAACTCTATATTTCCACGGTTTAAGGGTTTTTTAGGTGTCAAATAGATCGGTTCGCGCCCATTTGATCCGATACGGGAGCAAATATGTTAGTCAAGAAAATAACACAATAAGTTGAATCACAAAATGGACTGAATGTTACTTTGTTGATTTTTAACCAATCTTTTCTCTAAAACGTGAATAACAAGTTAATGGGCTAATTCTCATGCGCTAAAGTGTTTTGAGCTTCTTATTTAAGTCTATAAATATTAAAGAAGAGTTAAAGAACCATCTGAAGAAATATGAAGAGTTATTTTCGTTACTAGTCAATACTGCATTTATTTTGGTATTTATTTCTAAATTCATGCATTCTACATGTCTGATTTCAATGTATTTTATTATCATGCATGTAGACTAGTTTTTCTGAGTATAATGAGGCCTTATTCATTAATAAAAAAAAATCAGAAAACGAGTTTAAGAATTTAGAGTCTTTGTGACCCATTTGGATCTGTTTTAGATTTGTTGTCTTTATCCTTTGATTTTTGGAGAGTTATTGGTGGTGGTTCCGAGCGTCTTTATCACTTAGTGGTGGCAAATTTATCTAAGTGTGATACTAGCTTAAATGGTTTTTTTATCACTTTGTGGTGGCAACTTTAGTGTGGTACCGGATCATCCTATCTATCCAGTTACATTCAGTTTCTTTTCGTTCCTTACACTTCTGTGAATCGCATTAGTTCCATTGCAGATAACTTTTTTTTCAAAGCGCAATGGACCGGTTCGCTCAAACTACGGTTTATATACCTATGTCCAATTCCACTATGTTATGTCCAGTAGGTTATCAGGCCGACCCGCAGATTTATTTTAGTAATATAAAATAATTAAAATATTTTTAAAAATTAAAATTGGTCTCCTGCATTTAACCATTTATTCCGACTTTTCTGCCTCCAAAATATTTCTTCATTGTGATAAGACCTACTGATAACATGTATTTTTACATTTGTTCCCTGATTTATACAATAAGCGAACTTTAGAAAAAAAATCAAAAGAATCAAATTAGAACTCATATACTGTTTGGGAGTTTTTGGTCATGAAATAAAGAGAATCAACTTTGGATTGTGTGATTAATTCGTAGTAGAAGAGTTTCAGTGTATCAGTGACGATCTCCCAAGACAGAATATCGCCCTTAGTATAACTAAGAACGTCTATATTGCATAATACACCTATCGAACACCGTAACATGCAACATACAAAATTCCTACCAAAATTTACTTTATGTTTCTAAAAAAAATGTTTAGAGAGAAGAAAATCTTGAACATTTTTTTTGGAACATTTTTTTTTTTCAAACTACACTCATCCATCTCTTTATATAATACGTCCAGATAAAAAATAATTTAATAAATATCCAAAATCTTGAAAATAATTGTGCATAATTAAAAATCAATAGAGGAAGTAGATTTTAAATATCTAACAAAAGTTTATTTTTTGTAAAATTTCAATAATTAATAACTTCTCAACATTGTTCAACCTGATAACTCAAAGTTTTGAAGATTATATCATATCAGTTATCAAAGTTTTGAAGATTATATCATATCAAACATCCAATGTATTTTAAATTTCTAGTTACCTCAATGCTTTTGAGACTAAATTGCGTGATAAAACATGTTTGAGAACCTTGGAGATGGAGAATGGAGATCACGTTCAAGTAGATGCGTTATTCTAAACTCATGTGTTTCTACTGCCAAACCAAATACAGAGACCGAGAGATAGTGAGTTGTATAAATGAGAAAAGAGAGGTTTTTCTACATAAGAGATGTTTAAAACTGAGAGAAGCAAATTATACTCAAATAGTCAATTTGTCGAGCACTTGATATGCGTTAAAAAAATATGAGATCTACCCTTAATAAGGAAACAATTGCATATATAGCGACTGGGAAGATCGTGAGAAAGATGGCGAAAAAGAAAGAGGGATTTTATTTTCTTCTAATTTTATTAAAATTAGTTATTATTTTGTTAATGGCTAAAATTAAAAAAAAATTGTAATGATGCCACATATAATTTAGCGTAGGTGTCACCGTGTCAGCAGGAGAATGCTGCAGTTTTTTTTATTTATTAAGTGACTGCTGATTTACCATAAATAAATTTCAAGGTACTCTAGAGAGGTTTGTTTCCCGCATACACATATGTTGGTGAAACAAGTGCCTTCACCTTACATCTATTGACTAAAGATGTGTATCTTCCCAAGATACATAGATTGGCTAAGATGTGTTTCTTTCCAACAAACACATATGTTGGTCAAAGAAATGTCTCCCGATAGACACATATTTTAGAAGTCGTGTTTCTCAACTGCCAATTTTCTATGAATTATGATTTAATTAAACAATATTTAACTAAATATAAATTCTACAATGTTTACATAAAAAATAAATCAACATAAATTATTTTAGAGGTCTGAGCTAAATAATGCACCTTAAAATTAATAACTTACAATCAATAAATAGAAGATAAAATTCAAAAATGACTCTTAGGGGGTGTATTTGATTGAGGAGTTAGATGGATTTTAATTTTTTCTTAAAATTTCCTGTTATTCAACTTGTGATTTATAAATTTCTTCTCAAATTCTATGTTATTGAATTAAGAATTTGTGTAAAACCAATTTTATCACTTACAATCTCATGTTATTCAATCAAACATTTGTAAAATTTATAGTTCTTTTTGAGAAAATTACTCAATGAGAGTTGATGAGACTTTTCATACTTTTCTATTTGAAAAATATGAAATAAAAAAATCGCATTTCCAAAGGTGGTATTTGGAGGAACTTCAAATAAAAAAAGGGTGAAAAAATTAAACTATCTTCCACAATGAACAACCTGCATCATCTCCACCGGATTCAACTCTACAACGACCCAACCTAATTGTATATGCTTCTTCTCCTCTGGAGACCTAGATCAGTCACAGTACCGAAGTTTTTTTTGATTTTCATGAATCTTCGAAACCAGGGATTGGAAGAAGAAAATATAGGAATAGATCATTTCGCTGCAATTGATTCTCAAATCTTCAATATCTCATAATCATTTCATAGTTTTCTCTCTTTCTCTCTCTCGTTTCTTTCTATTCGAGTATGTGATATGAAGTTTTAATTCATCAAACTCAGATCAGTCGCAAACCCAAATCTAACCAATTATCCTTAAAATTCACTCAAATCTCTTCAAATCAAATTCCACCAAATTCTTTCAAATTTTCAATCCAATACACCTCCTTAAAGATATATTGATCAATAGACTGCACTATTGACATGAGTTCTGCACAATTTAACTACAAACTTGAAAATCTATCCTTATTGTTAAGATAGTTTTATGTTAAGTTTTATATGCCGATGACACTTAATTTCTAAGAGCAGTATATGTCCCTACCCTTGTAAACAAATCCAATCTACCTAGGCCGTATCAAGATTTTTCTTAAGCATTTTGTTTTTTAATTTACCAAATTATAACTTTCGTTGGTTATATAATTCGTATGAGAATGTTGGGCTTAGTCTATGGTGAAAAGCCCATATATTTATCAAATCGTAAAAAAATCAAATGGAACCTATCCATCACCAACCCCTTTCGAGAACCTTCCATTTGCTCCCACATAACATTTCTTCCGCTTCTTATCTTCTTCTTTTCATTTCCTTCTTCCTCCACCTAACTCCTTAGGGTTTCAATCTCACTTCTCCGAAAAGATGGCTTCCACCGCCGCTCAACTCCACATCCTCGGCGGAATTAAATTCCCCTCTTCCTCCTCCTGCAACAACAAAACCAATTCAATTCCACGAAGCGTCTTCTTCGGCAACAGAGCCACTCAATTTACAACCCCAACCTCCACCTTCCTCAGACTCACCCGTAAAAACAACAACGCCTCAAGATACGCCGTTGGACCAATCCGTATAGTCAACGAAAAAGTCGTCGGAATTGATTTAGGAACAACAAACTCAGCTGTAGCTGCCATGGAAGGAGGTAAACCAACGATTGTAACAAACGCTGAAGGTCAAAGAACAACACCTTCAGTTGTAGCTTATACCAAGAGCCAAGATCGACTTGTTGGTCAAATCGCGAAACGTCAAGCTGTTGTGAATCCGGAGAATACTTTTTTCTCTGTTAAGAGGTTTATTGGTAGGAGAATGAATGAAGTAGCTGAAGAATCTAAACAAGTTTCTTATAGAGTTGTTAGAGATGAGAATGGTAATGTTAAACTTGATTGTCCTGCTATTGGTAAACAATTTGCTGCTGAAGAGATATCTGCTCAGGTATTGATTGAAAATTTCTCATTTTTGATGAATTTTTGGTAATGGAGGTTAGTTTAGTGAGTGATTTTGTGGTTGTTTTAGGTTTTGAGGAAGCTTGTTGATGATGCGTCGAGGTTTTTGAATGATAAAGTAACTAAAGCTGTGATTACGGTACCTGCTTACTTCAATGATTCACAAAGGACAGCTACTAAAGATGCTGGTCGTATTGCGGGTTTGGAAGTTCTTCGTATTATTAATGAACCTACTGCTGCTTCTTTAGCGTATGGGTTTGAGAGAAAAAGCAATGAAACGATTCTTGTTTTTGATCTTGGTGGTGGTACTTTTGATGTCTCAGGTATGTAGTGTCTCTTTGGCTTTGATGTTCTCTTCCGTATTTGGAGGAGTTCTAATTATTTGTTGGAATGTAGTTCTTGAGGTTGGTGATGGTGTTTTTGAAGTGCTTTCTACTTCTGGTGATACACATTTGGGAGGTGATGATTTTGATAAGGTGAGTTAAAAGCATAGACTTGTGTGAATTATAAAGGCAGAAAATTTGAATCTGTTTACTCACTTGGTAGATATGACTTTTCCAATGCAGAGAGTTGTTGATTGGCTTGCTTCAACTTTCAAGAAAGATGAAGGTATAGATCTTTTGAAAGACAAGCAAGCGCTTCAGAGGTTAACTGAAGCAGCTGAAAAAGCTAAAATTGAGCTTTCTTCACTAACTCAAACAAACATGAGGTTCGATTTTCCCTCTCAAATCTCTATTTACATTTAGTCCCTATTAGTAAGTGGAATATGAATTGATGTCGATTCTGTGTCCAGTTTGCCTTTTATCACTGCTACGGCTGATGGGCCTAAGCACATTGAAACCACTCTCACCCGAGCCAAGTTTGAAGAATTGTGCTCTGACTTACTTGACAGGTATGGCTAAGACCGGTAAATGCCATTTAAAACAAGATTGTTGTTTGATTCACTATGAGAGTCTTAAGTATTTTTTCTCTCTGCATTCAAAATTGTAGGGTCAGGACACCTGTAGAGAATTCTCTGAGGGACGCAAAACTCAGCTTCAAAGATATTGATGAGGTGATCCTTGTTGGTGGATCCACACGTATTCCTGCTGTTCAGGAACTCGTAAGGAAGCTGACAGGGAAAGAACCCAATGTCTCAGTCAATCCTGATGAAGTTGTAGCTTTAGGTGCTGCAGTTCAGGTGTGTTCTTGTTGACATCTAATCTCTGTACACTTCGTAGTTGTAGTTGTAACGATAAATTTGCATCTTACCAAGATATGCCGTATCACTAAAATGCTATTTGGCCTCTGATTCCAGGCTGGTGTTCTATCTGGAGATGTGAGTGACATTGTTCTTCTTGATGTGACCCCGCTATCGCTTGGTTTGGAAACCCTTGGTGGTGTCATGACCAAGATCATTCCTAGAAACACTACACTTCCAACTTCAAAATCAGAAGTCTTCTCAACTGCTGCAGATGGACAGACAAGCGTTGAGATTAATGTGTTACAGGGTGAGAGAGAGTTTGTAAGAGATAACAAGTCTATTGGTAGCTTCCGTCTTGATGGTATTCCGCCAGCACAACGTGGAGTTCCACAAATCGAGGTGAAATTCGACATTGACGCCAATGGAATTCTATCCGTCAGTGCTTCGGACAAAGGCACAGGAAAGAAGCAGGATATCACCATTACTGGTGCTAGTACCTTGCCCAAGGATGAGGTTTGTACAATTATCAAATATACTTCACTTTTGTTGGAAGTGTTATCACTTTCCTTATTCGTAATCAGTGATTCATATTGGTTGTGGGGTATTGTAGGTAGACACAATGGTGCAGGAGGCAGAGAGGTTTGCAAAGGAAGATAAAGAGAAGAGAGACGCAATTGACACAAAGAACCAAGCTGATTCCATCGTGTACCAAACAGAGAAGCAGCTCAAAGAACTTGGAGAGAAAGTCCCAGGTCCAGTGAAAGAAAAGGTCGAGGCTAAGCTCCAAGAGCTGAAGGATAAGATAGGAAGTGGGTCAACCCAAGAAATCAAAGATGCCATGGCAGCTCTTAACCAAGAAGTGATGCAGATTGGCCAGTCTCTATACAACCAACCCCAACCAGGTGCTGGTGAAGCTTCCTCAGCGTCCGAGTCCTCATCATCAACTAAAGATGGAGATAACGGTGCTGATGTGATCGACGCTGACTTCACAGACAGCAAATAATAATACAAATCAGATTCATGCAAGTATAATTCTTGGGGTTTGTCCATGTTTTTGTAGGAAACGATAATTTGATCTGTGGGCACCGAATGATTGGTTAAGAGTAAAATTTTGCTTTTAAACGCTAAGTAAAGCATGTTCTGGAGCATAAATTGTCCATAGAAACAGTGTTGTTACAAAACATGTACAATAAACCAAACCTCTTGTAGCCATTCACAGAGAAGAAGTGTAGGCTATGAAGAGTACAAACACACGACCAAATATATACAGATGGTTGCAGATCAGTAACGGAGTCCATGGTTCCTAGGACTTTGAGGAACGCTGCTTGCTCTGCCCCAGAACCTACGGTCCTCATTGCATCCACATCTCCCATTACCGCCACCTGAGTTATGTGGGTGGCTCGGTGGATCCCAGCCTGTGCCTCTGGGGAAGTCTAATGGTGCTGGTGGTCGTTGCCTGGCGTTTAAGAAGTTAGGAGGCTGCAAGTATGCATTGTGGTGGTGGTTATATGGCTGCAACTGCTGTGATATATTAGGACTGCTGTGTACTTTATGCATTGGGTAACGCCGGCTCAATTGATAGCTACTATTCTGTAAACCCGTTTCAGGCGGTTCGTGAGTGTATCCATCAGGTGATGATTCTGAGTTGGGAGAAGAGCTAGTAGACATGGTGAAAGAAGGTCGTGTTTTGATGGGAGCACGAAGAACATAAGTACTCTTTGGTGTTCGAAGAATACCATTAATGGCTTCAATGTAGTGTTGCTCTATAGTTTGGCTCTCTATAGAGCCAAATTGATTCTCAAGAATCATTGGATTTGCAGGAAACAAGAAGGTTCTTAGTTTTGGGGGTTTGTGACGATTATACTCCTCAATCATATGCTTCACATCTTCATCGGATTTTACGGATACTAATACATCAAGATCTTCTGGAATGATTTGGTATTTGAGTACATTGTCGTTCTCTGTGATTGCCGTAAGTTTCTTCATAAGTTCTGCCATTGAAACGTTGTTAGATGATTACATCAAACCGTTATGGAGAGGAAGAGTTGGTTAGTTTACCTGAGAAGGAGATGTCGGAAGAGACAGCTACGACACGAGTCTCGCTGCCGACATACTTGAGAACTCCATCGGAAGGTCTAGCGAGGATTTTGCCGCCAAAACTACACATGAACTTCACCTTATTCTTCGGAAGGTCTAGGGAGGATTTTGCCGCCAAAACTTGAGACATTTTTTTTTCCCTGGCACCTCTCCTGTTATTGATGTTTTTTGTGAGGGTGCAAAAAATTAGGGAAGAAATAGGAATCAATGTAAGAAAACAGTTTTCCCTCCCAAAAAATTGCAGAATATTTTTACGTTTTGTAAAATTAGTGAAAATAGATAAAAAAAATAGAGGATCGAATGCAAATTGAAACCCCGGTGATAATTGATTGATACTCTTATCTCTTCCTTCTTCGTAAAGATAATGATTTGGAGATATTGAGATAATGTAGAAATATTAATAGTTTTTTGATGAAGAAGGAAGAAGAAAGAGGAGAATAAGAGAGGTTTGATCAAATTGAAATTCGGAAATTTTCGGAGTTCATGCAAGAAAAAAATAATGAAGAAGAAGGAAGAAGAAAAATGTTTTTTAAAAGCAAGAAAATAGGAGCAGAAAAATCCATGCCGTAGGATTTATATTTATTTTGAGATTGTTAAGATCTTTTTTTATTTTTTAGCTCTTCCGGGTTTTACTCAAGGAAGCAATTTCACACCTCTTCAATCTATTAATTCATTTTAATTTTGACAAGTAATATTGTTTATTATCAAAATTTGTCATTGAACTTGAGCAATACCAGAAACAATGGAACATTAAAGTTGTAACTTGATGCTTTGTTTTTGCACAAAGTGAAACATACAAAGATGTGTGAACCAATATGCTCTATATTAGTAAAAAGCTTTCATTAGCTTCTTTAACAAGCAACAACGATAACATAACTAGCTATGTTGTTTCCCGCTTTTTTTACCCTTCTTCTGTTTCTGCTTCAACTGCGTCAAACCTGCTGCTGTGATCTTCACATTCCCTACCAGAGCAGCCATCAGCTCAGGATCCGTACACGCCTTCATCAACTCTTTCTCCCTTACTGTCGCCTCCGACATATGTGTGAACAGATTCATTGCGGTTTTCGCAGCTGTCCAAACAAAAAAGAACATCAATACAATCCAAAAGCTCCAAACTTGTAAACTACTGCGGCATATGAGAATGGGCGTGCTATTACTTACCCTTTCCTTTCTTCATGCTGCCTGGAATCGCTTTGACTCTGTATTTATATGACTGGAGAGCGTTGTAGGGGCCGCACACGGGAACCGCGTATAAAAGAATGTCGGTTGGTAACGGGTTACCAGTTAGGTAATCGACGTCAATCAGTTTTTCTTTCTCTTCTTCTCCAACCTCATTAATATCGTCTTCTTCCATTACCACTTTGTCCATGTCTGATGTTTCTTTGCCATGACAATCCCTAGCAAGATGTCCAACTTTCTTACACCTGTAACATATTTTCACAGCATCTTCCGTCTCTGCACACAACCACCACAGACAAACCATCAGTATCATATCGTCCCACTCTAATCAAAACGTAGGAGAAGAGACAGTTTCAGACAAATGAAACGATCAAAACAGATCTACCTTCAGAAGGTTTCTTCTCTTCAGTTACAGAGATCTTTGCATTCTGTGATTCAACATCATTCTTCTGTGGCTTTCCAGAAGACTGCAAAGGGAATACAAATTTAATTTTACGCACACAACAGACATCAAATACTGATAAAATAAGAATTGATGGTCTATGATCAAATAAATGCAGAATCCAATTCGGTAAGTACTTACTGCCAACAATGCCATCCGTATTTGTCTTTCTTCTTCGTCTTGATCAGCGTATTTCTCCTTCATTTTCTTAAGTTTACCCCTTTGCCCACGGCTAACTTTTTCCCCTGCTGGCTTGATGTCAGGTATGCTCTTGTTGGCTTGGTTTGAAGAAGTGACATTTTTTTCCTTTTGTTGCTGCTGTTTTTGTCCAGTGTTACCATCAGCAGCTGTGCTACCGCTTTGGCCCATCTTAAGCTTTCTTCTTTCAGCTTTTGACATGTAAGGCTTATCTCTCGCTACTGCTTTTTTCTCTTCCTGTTTCATCTTTTCTTCCATTTCATCCTTTGATGTATCTATCGTAGGGTTCTTGCCTGCCACCGTTGCAGCACCAAGACCAAGGGTTCTATCAAGAAGATCTTCGAGCTGTGAGGTAGCTGATGCAACATTTTCTTCAGCAGTACCAGATGAATTCTTGTCAAAAGAAGAAGTAGCTTGGCTCAATGCTGTACTTGATTCCTGTAAATCAACTCCTGGGGCAGAAACCTCTTCTTTCACTTCATTCACTGCTTCGTTCTCTGACTCAGCATCTGAATGCTCATCAGGAGCATGTGTTTCCATTACTACATCATTCATTCCTTCCTCTTCACCTCTTATCCTTCTCTCATTCAAATGAGCTCCCAAGGAACTCTCGTCCAAACGAAACAACAATCCAAAACCCATGATGAGTGGGTGTGGTGGAAGGAAGTTTTTCTTACCTCGTATCATGAAACTTCCAACAGTAAGATATTCTCCCGTAGGAGCTGTTTTACTGACCTGATGAGGATAAACCCACCATGCACTAGTAACAATCTTGGAATCCCAGGCCTTACTGTGACAAACCTGCATCAAATTATATCCACATGTCTGACATCAAGACATTGCACAAGATTTTACACATTTCTATAATGGTAGATGAAATCGCTTACTGTAAAACATCCAGCTTGGTTTAAGGTGAGAGGCGGTACATTTTGTTCAGGTTTATGATTCTTTATCACAGTACTAGATGCTCCATGAAGCTCTGCATGTACATACCTAAGAAAGCATGGTGAAAAGAAACTTATGATAACATTTGAATAGTTAATACGAGTACTAACCAAAGAACTCTATACACGACAGCTTACAAATCTCCTTTCGACATGTAACGTTTAACTATCATCTCGTTTTGCTGAGCATCACGACCACTGATGACCAAGTAGTTCTCACTGCTAATGAACCAATTGAACTTCTCAAACCAGTGAACTTTTCTCATGTGTGAAATAGTTGCAACCATTTTTTCCTTTCAGCCAGAAGAATGTAAGTGATTAGTTGACTGAGAGAAAGAAAAATCTAAACAAGATTAATGGCGATGAAGTTGGAATCTTACCTGAGAAAGCTGGTGGCGTGTCTTTTTCTCAGCTGCCTTAAAAGCCTTTTCATGAGCAGAAACAGTCTTCTCCTGTTTGGTTTCTTGTTTCTTCTTCATCTCATACCAGCGCCTAGCATTCCCGTGCGCAGAAAGTGATAAGTCAACCTCCACCTACGAAAACCACATATCAAGCCTCATGTGTTTGACAAAGAAAGAAGATGAGCTTTAGGTATTCAATGTGAAGTGATATCGGTACCTTTTCCACCGGGAGCGTCTTCTCATCATCATCCATTTCATCAAGATTGTTGCACAACAACAAGGTCATGCAATTCTTCTCTAGATAAAGTTTGTCAATTAGTCCAGCAACAGGATTCCCTGATTTTTTTTCTTCCTTGACCATACGAGCTAGATCATCCCACCCCATACCCTTTGCAAGGGCTACACGAACAGCTAATATGGCAGCATCTACGTCTTCTAAGTTGTACTCGATTAATTCAGCCATACTAACACAACGGTTGACTTCTTTCTTCAGAATTTGTACACGATTTTCCTACAATATGAGTACAGAAACATTGCAATTAAGAAAAGTTTAAAGATGAAGAAAATTTTTAAAGCAATAAATGGAAATGGAAATTCCAACCTGATCCTGGCGAATCTTACTGAGTTTCTGACTGGCAGAATCTTCTTTTGCCTTCTGTTGTTGTTCAGACCTTTGACTCTCAATTTTGCTATAGAACTCATCTAAAGCCGCATCAAAAGTTTCAAACTTTTCATAAACTCTTGATTTGAATTGATTTAATAAGATTGAACAGAACTCGTCATACATCTACAGAGAACCAGGCAAAATAATAAAATATTTATGAGATCCATTGACATTAAAGAAAAAAAAGAAGAAACATAGATTTAAATACAGACCTTCTTAACACCTCCTGATTCAGAAGACGTGTCATTTGCCAAAATTTGTTTTTGCATTAGAATATAACCTTCAGGAACTTTTTGACCGTATATAATATCTTCAAGCCAAACTTCAAACACGACTACCGCTTGAACCAATAGCTGAATCTCATTATCATCTAACTTCTTATCTTCTGAAACTTTAGTACTTGGAATCAAACCAGCATCCAGAATTATGTGCTCTGAGAGCTGTGGCCCATACCCCAAAGCATCACCAAGAATATTCTTCAATGTAAATTGTTTGGCACCCGTAGAATCATTTGACTTCCCACCCTTCTTGCCACCATTCTGCTCCTTTGGTTCATTCTCTTTTGCTTCATGATCCTTAACCGAGAGAACAGTAAGCGCTTCCTGCAGCTTTGAAATTGTAGTTCTCTCAAAGACTCTACATATCTCTATCGGGTAACGATGGCGAGACATGATAGCAAAACCCTTATTGTCATCTCTGCAAGAATTGAAATAAATAATTCACTACAAAAGACCACACCAATAAAGGCTGGACGCAGCAGGTGATCATATTAATAGTCACCTTGACATATTCAAACCTAGCAAAAACAAACGATCAGATGAAAGTAAAATCGAAAAACTAACCTATGAGACCGGAGGAGTGTCATGATCATATACTCAGAATCAGTAAGAATAATATTTCCTTGAGCATACAACTCCAATATAACATAATGAGCATTAGCACCAAGCCCAAACTGGAAGACAATGATCTGATTCCAATACCCCAAAGTTAAAACAAAAACTCAATAAAAACAAAACCAAACAAATACAAGAAACAAAGTTCAAACTTTTTCATACCCTATCATAACCAAGCTGCTGTACATCTTCAAGCCTCCAAGTTCGTATATGTTTCCTTAACTTCAAAGTAAACCCAGATGGGGTATTACTCTTATCCCTACAAAAACCCAAAAAATCATTACTAATTCCCAACAAAATCTGAACTTTATAGATAACTAGATATGGGTCTTTACCTTACATAAGCTGTGGTATGTAAACGAACACCACTTTCCATTAAAAGCAAAACTTTCTCACTTTCTCCAGATTCTGTGATACCGCTACTATTCAAGAGCTTGAACATATATGTCTGTAGCAATTGGATTGGAGGTAAAATCAAACATAAAAAACCCTAATTGAAATAATAATCAACGAATTAGGGGAATTTGAATTTGTATACCTTAGGAGATATATCGTAGACGTTGGAGCATCTCATACCGATCAAACGCTTTAAGCACTTGACCTCTGCGGCGACGTCGGCCGTGTTCATTCGTACCTTCACCATGTCTTGTTAATCTTTGTTTGTCTCTTTCGAAAGTTTTGGAATTTTTGTGATTCAGTGTTGAATCGAGTTTTCTTGGTTTTGGAGAAGAACGGTCTCAGTGCTGAGTGCGGAGAGGAAGAAGAAAAGAAATTTGGGAGGTTTTCATATGTATTGGGCTTATGAGATGATGGGCCTACAAGCCCAAAAACCAATCATAGTTACATGGTTTACCTAAAACCGCTTACTCTAAAACATTAGGCCACTCCCATCCGGAGTTTCTCATAGAGATGTCAAAATAGTTGGACTGCCTATGGTCTGTCCATGTCTAATACATAATAGGCGGTTTATGGATAATCACATTTACGGAGTGGGTTAAAATGGTCTAGAAGTTGTGCAATAGCTTATGATATACCGGGTGATCTACTTATATATGACGCACTAAGATAGATCGGATCACTTTGGATATGACACACCAAAGGACCAAGTGATTTTAGGATATTATGCACCAAACAAATGAGTTGTTCACAAGTAACGAAAGAGAATCACTCTCTAAAAAGAAGCAAAATGCTGAAATGATTTCTGAATAAAATTGTCAAGAGATTACATGGTTATTTATACACGAAAACTGCATGAATCTTGACTAAAATGCGTAAAAATAAGACAAAAACTTGACTATAATTTGTGAAAATGAGACAAGATTTTACTACAAGAGTTGAATGTCTCTTGAGATCATTTTGCTTCTCTTGAGAATGTCCATTGCTATCATTTTGCGTCCTAACTCTAAAACTGACTTTTGGGATCAATTTTCTTCATTTTACTTGTCTTTGACTTAAAATAGGCTTAAAATGGATTGGACTTGGTAGTGAGCATCCCAACTTGAAATATGAATGTCTTATTGGCCATAAACTCTTGAATCAACCCGTTAAGTACTTCTTTGATCTCCTTAGCTCTTGCTTTTGTTATGAGTCCGGCTAGTTCAAGAATAACTACCTCTCCATGATCCTTGCTCCTTATGATATCTTCTTCAAAGCCTCTAAATCCATGCTTAATCCTTTTATTGCGCTCTCTTGTCACTTTTCCAATGGGTACAAGCGATGCATCCTCTCGATTATCTTTGATGCTCATGATTATCACATCACAAAATTTAGTTTTGTCATTTGCCTAATTAAAAAGCCTAAAATCTTATTACCAATTTCACTCAATCTCTCCATCTCCAAATTAAAATCGGATTATATCCATTTGTTGTTCTCTCTTCTCTATCACTTGCTCTCTCTTCACTCTTCTTCTTATAAACCACGACTAGTGTTAACAACAGTAGAAGGACCACAACACCAAATGCTGCTCCAATTATAATCCTCGTATCAGGTGACTTAGAAGTCCTCTATCTGTTGCAAGAAACACAAAGAACATGATCGAACCAAATTTAGATTCTGTTAGATTGTGTGGACTTCCAATCTGAATATACCAAAGAACTGATGGTGCTGGTACATATATGGTTTGAATATGTAAGGACCAACATCGAAGGAGGCCTGCTTATAAGCTTGGTTGCTAAATTCGAAACCAATAAGTGAAAGATTTATATAATCTCTTAAAACTTATGCCATATCAGTTTCTGATGAATAAGAACAGAAGCAGAAGCATACCTCATGAATCCATAGCTTGGGTTTGATTCTAGGATTAGCCCTTCCAAAGCACACCCTCTTAATAGCCTTAGGTCTTTAGTGATGGGATGCAGAGAATAATATGTATGTCTTGTTAGGGTTGCTTTGGGGACCATAACCCTCTCTATTTATAGAAAACTAAATTTTAATTCGGCCCTTCATCAAATTAAAAATTACTAAGTGTATCCACACATTAATTTTCTATAATACTTATGCCCCATATCCTTTATTTTATACCAAAGTGACCACATAAGTTTTGACTAGTTATATAATGACCCTAACACATTAATTAATACATGTGTGACCCCAAAATAATCCTTACAATCTCCCACTGGGCCAAACTTGTATCCTGAAAATGTGATAGACTTTATATATCATGGCATAAACAATCTCGTCCATTGACTATACCAACATAGCGGTCTTCGTTATATCAATCATAACTAAGCCTTCCATGGTCACTGAAATCAACATAGCCAAATGTCATAGATCAATTATGAAAAGTGTGGCATGAAAATCACATGAAAGTTGATCAGTAGATGTTGATCTTCAACTGGTCCTATTTTATTGAGATCCTTAACTTTATTATACAAAGTGTAAACTGAAAACTGAACCTTTATTTCTGATCAGAAAAATGTGCACAACCAAAACCAAAACATAGAACCCAAACCAAATGATAAACTCCCACTAATCCAAATGATCCTTAAACACTAAAACACCCATTCGAGCAGTGTGCTCATTAAAAACCTTGGGTACAATACATTTTGTAAGAGGATTTGCTATCATGGAGTTTGTCCTTAAGTGTCCTGTTAAAAACTCTCCACTCTGTACATTTTCCTTTACTACAAGGAACTTAATGTCAATGTACTTAGACTTTTTTAGAATCAGAATACCAAATGATCTTCAAAAGATTTGATCCCTAATAAGTGAGCATATAGTCTTTTGTTCTCTACAGGTACCTCATGACCCTTTTGTTTACATTCCAATTGTCCAAACCTGGATTGTTTAAGTATTTGCCTTAAACTCCAATAATGTACACTATATCGAATGCGTACAAACATGAGCATACATCAGAATCCCTACTACCAACGCATAAAGAATCTCTTGCATCTCTCAAATCTCTAAATTTCCTTTCGGGCACTACTTGAGACATAAATGTGTCTTCTTTAGCAACTGGGAAGATGCACCTACTCCCACTGAACTTTTGATAAACACTATCTTTAACCAAATTCATCGCGAAGCCAAATGAGATAATTTCCTCGTGAAATTTGTGGTAGCGTTGACGAGAAGCCTGTTTGAGTATAACCTTTAGCCACTAGACGAACCTTATATGTAACATCCGAAATCCATTAGTTGGGTTTTAATTAGATTATGAAAAGTTTGGGGCTTAATTAATTAATTCAGTTTTTGCTGGCGGGTTTAGTTGATTGTTTTAGAAGTTTCTAGGCTGATTATTAAAGTTGGGGATTTTGAGGACTTGGTTGCAATTTTTGGAAGTTGTGGTGCGAACCTTATGGGTTTATTAGAACCAACCCTAGCCTTCGTTCCTTCTCTACGTTGCAGCTTTCATCAAAATGAAGAAGGAGCCGAGTTGGGGTTGCGAGAGGAAGGAGAGAAAAGCTGAGCTTCATGGTGTTGATCGCGTAGCTTGGAGTGTTCGTCATTGAGCTTGAGTGGTGCCGTCGTTGGAGTTCGTTGTGCTGTGGGTGGGAAGCTTCGGGTTCTCTCGCTCATCTCTTGTCATTCGTTGACTGTGGAGGTAAGGATCTTCTTCCTAGTGGTTTTATGATTGTTGGGTTGGTTGGTCGGATCCGTTTGAGTCAAGTTTTGGTGGTGACGTGACGGAGGTTGGTGATCTTAGTTGGTTCACGGGAGTCACGGTGGTGACGTGATGATGATCGGACTTGTCGTGACGGTGAGATCTGAGCTTTTTTGTGATGTTCATCAAGAAGAGGAGAGAAAGCCGTCATTGGTTTTCCGTGACGGCGAAACTTTGAAGTTCTCTCGCATCGTGAGATATCACCGGCAGTGGGGTAAGTATGGTGATGATCTGGCGATCGTGATGGTGCATGGTGGTGATGAGTGGTAAACGCTGGTGATGTGGGTGTTGATTGGTGTGTTGGTGACGGGTGGAGACGTCGTTGTGTGTATAGTAGTTACAGGTTTCAGATGAAGAAGATGTATTAAGGTTGTGCTGTTGTGTTTGGTTATGTAAACCGCAATTAACCACTTTAAACTAAGAGATTTTATCAAGTGAATTTCGGTGGTGGTGTTGAATTATGTGGGTCGTGGAGATTGTTGTTTAATTAATTAATTTGGTTAGATTAATTATTCAATCTTGTAGTTTTAGGTTTATTAAATTATTATTATTTTATTATTATCAGGTTGTGTGTTCGGGAAATTTAGGTTGTAGACATCCCGAAAAGTTTTCGGAAGTTGCAGAAAAGTTATTTCGGAAAGTTCCACTTCTGGCTAAGGTAAGTGTTAGGATTTATTTATGTATTTCTGTGATTATCTCTGTTTATTTATTACTGAAATAAATTCCGAAAAAATTACTGTTAATTGCTGTTAATTGTGAGACTATTTTTTGTGATCTTTCCGTGAATTGCCGTTGAATTGATTGTTGAGAATTAATTGTTTTAATCATGTTTTGGTTGTTTAAAATATCGTTGATTGATTTAATTCATTATTTTGAGCTGAATTAATTTTTATCATGTTGTTGGTTTGCTGTTTGTCAAGTCCGGGCATTTAATTATGCCGGAGGTATTTTCATAATTTTGTTCTAATTGACCTAGAAGACGGGTTGATCGCCTCTTCTGTATTTATCAAATAGTGACTGCGTCTATTCATAATGGCGCAGGTAAGGGAAAGGATAAAGCTAGCTGAAGCATGTGGAACTGCGGTGACAGTTCAAGATGATATACTGGGAGGATGTTTTATTTGTTATTTATCACTCTTATTGTTGGTTATTTCCGTAGACCGTTAGTTTTTTTTTTTGTTCGAATTTATTGGTTTATAATAAATATTTATTGCTGAGTTGTTATTTGTTTCGTCTGCTGAGAGTTATTAGTATTTATGGAAATATTATATAAAAAATGGTAGACCGTTAGGCGGAATTGATTAGAGGGCTGCTATATTTCTTGCTGCGTTGCTTTGTTGTTACTGTTTGGGGTGTTTGGGGTATTTGGGTATGTTATCTTCCGACCGATAAAAGTTTCGCGGTAAGACTTCCTTGTTGTATTTAGTTATTATTTTTCTAATGGTAATTTAATAACCGCGTGGCTTTGCCATATGGTGAATCCTGGTAGAGTTCGGGGTCGTGGTGGCCGAGCCGGTCGTGGAAGTCGAGCGGGTAGAGCTGGAATGGTAGCAGAGTCCTCTACGGAGAGTGTGGCGCAAAGTGTCGCAGTGGAGCAGGTGGGAGTGGAGCATCCTATTAGGGGTGTTCAGGCTGGCGTGGCTGGTGGGGATGCGATACCCCAGCCGGTAGCTGACCCAAACCTGATGGGGGCAGTGATGGGACTTCTGACGTAGCTGTTGGAGCAGTTACCAGCTGTAGTACCGGTTCTTGTTCCGGTGGCGCCACCGGGGGCTCGGGTTTTGCCAGGGAGAGCAGTTCCTTGAGTTTCGGAGGTTGTAGCGGAGGTTGTTGCACCATCATACCTTAGAGTGATGGAGCACATGCAGCGGTTAGGCACCAGGTGCTTTGTCGGAGTGCCAAGCCGGTTGAGATGGATGAGTGGAGGTCCAAGCTGGAGAGGAACTTCTATTCCATCAGATGCCCTAAGGAGTATCAGGTAGACTTGGTGGTCCATTACCTGGATGGCGATGCTCACACATGGTGGGAGAGTAAGTTGGCACAGAGAGGAAGAGTGATGTTAACTTGGGGTGAGTTCCGTGAGGAGTTTGACTTAAGTATTTTCCGCAGGAGGCTTTGTAAAGGCTTGAAGGCGAGTTCTTGGACTTGTCGTAGGAGAACAGGTCTGTCCGGGAGTATGAAACCGAGTTTAATCTGCTCCAGCCGTATGCTGGCAGGGGTCTTGATGATGAGAGGACTCAGGTGTGTAGGTTCTTGCGAGGCATACGGCTAGAGTTGAAGAATCGATGTATCGTTTGAAGCTATGTTTTGGTAAATATAACACCCTATACCAAATTCCGATAAGCTACCGGAATCTATATGCGGCGGAAAAGCTAAAATACCGAATTTTTAAAAATTTTCTTTCCAAAACAACTTAACATTATTAACCAACGCATACCAACAAGTTTTCATGTTAGCAACAAAAATATACATCATACAAGACAAAGTCACAAAACCTATTTACATCATCCTCTCATTCCGCCTCGGTTCCACGAGCTTCGCGATCCTAAGACACCTCTTTACCTGCACCAAAAGAGGCGCGTAAGCATTGATAATGCTTAGTGAGGCGGTCCTCCCGTCCCACAGCGACAAACGCATATAAACAAAGACTTACCGAACTAATATGCAATGCAAAAATAAAATGATACTACGATAGAGCTCCATCACAACACTCACATCATACAACATGGACAAGCCACAAATCACACCCATGTGGGCAAGCCCCACATCACACATTAATCGTGGAAAATCTAATGATTATATGGCTACGCTACTGTCACGCACTTACCTTGGTTCGATGGTTAGAAAAAAACCACAATACTTCTCACTTCAAGCTCGACTTCTTCTTGGCTCCATACACAACCAAGATATCTACTAATTCCCTGTCAATACATCACAAAACACACTTCTCAAATGATGAATCATGAGCCTTAAGCTTGGATCACTAAACCCCAATTCGGGTTTTCTTCTCCAAAAACAGAGCTTTACCTAATCGATCATATCTCTTGCCCTAGAAAATATTTAGAAAATTCCTTCAGTCAATCTCAATCTAAGACCTTCAAGCATCTATCTACCAAATTTCATCTCACTCTAATAAGTTTTGAGTGTCCAATCACTCTCCAAACCGAACCTGTCGCTTATGGCTCTGATTTGAGCAGTTTTGGGAGAAAAATCATATCTCCCAAAATACTCAACTAAACTAGACGAAATTTGGTAGATAATTAGGCAAGAGATTTATAAACTTACCCACAAATTTGTAGCTCAAACCGAGCTCAATAACTAGGCCGATCGTGCCTCCAAACAATCACCAAACTCTGATTTTCTCTAGCTTCTTCTCTTCTTTCTCCTCCTCCTTCTTCTTCTTCCTCTTCCTCTTTTTCTTTTTCTTCTTTCCTCCCCTCTTTCTTTTTTTCCTTTCCTCCCCTCTTCTTTCTCTGTAGCCCAATAAATCTCAGGTACAAAATGAGAAATGAGAAGAAGAGTGTAGAAGGTTGTAGAAGAAAGAAGAAAATACATATATGTGTATATAATTAATTATTGGTTTACTCCATTTAGACCAAACCGACCCGATTTCACTAAACCGCAATGATTAATTCTTCCAATTAACCTCTACCGCTCGGTTTAATAATTCCGTCTAAGTTTTCCAAAATATTTGAGACATCTACCTGTCCCAAAATATTTCTTTCACTCTACAAAAGTCTCCAGAATTACCGTCTAATTCCGTATAAACCAAACCGCTCGAGATTAATTCTCAAAAATTGATCTATTGATCAATTTAACTCTAACACCACCCCTAGGGCCATCAATCAAGCTCGGTATCGTTTCATACTCGATTCAATAACACCCTTGGATCTAACTTCACAAGATCCTACGTGGTCACCCAACGGGTAACCCGTCGAAATCCAATACCACAAGATCCGAACGAGTTAAGTCCGTCAAACAACCTAGCATATTAGAATCCAATACAACAGGACTATAATATACTAAGTCCCCGTGAGATTCAATACCACAGGCTCTCACTCGGTTTACCAATCGATTAGGATTAAATACCACATAATCCTAATCAGTAAACCGTCCCGTTAGGACTAAATACCATATAGCCCTAACCATCATCATTAGAGTTAAATACCACATAACTCTAGTGACTCATCATTAGGGTTAAATACCACATAACCCCAATGACCCGTCTATAGGATTAAATACCACATAATCCTATCGACCCCAACCATGTACTAGATCTAATGACGTAGACCCATAATCACCGAACCAAGACGGAACAATACTTCGCTCTCAACTCCGCAACATATGAAATACCACATCATGTGTCAAACCCGTCGATACATGAAGTAACACAACATGTATTAGACATCCCTAATAAATGAAATACCATATCATGTAATAAATATTCTCGAATATTTCAATGAACATCCGTCCTATTATTAATTCTCGTTAAAACACAACATCCCGAGGGTTCATTATAACAAACGTCAAATACAATTACAACTCAAGAGGATGACTAAGGAACACGGATGTTACAATTCTCCCCCACTAATTAGATTCGTCATCGAATCTCAAGCCTCAGTTTGTTCCTTAAACCACTTGGAGAATTTTGCCTTTACCTTTCTTTCCGGTTCCCAAGTCTCCTCTTCAATCCCGTCACAATCCCACAAGATCTTAATCTCGGGAGTTCTTTTCCTCTTGTCAACCTTGATTCTACGATCTAGAATCCTCACAGGTCTTGCCTCAGTCCTCAATCTCGGTGACAACTCAGATGGAATCTCTTGTAACACATGATCATCTCCGAGCAAGCTCTTCTTCAATTTTGAAACATGAAAAACAGCGTGAAAGGCTTTCATAGACCCTGGTAACTCCAGTCTATAAGGAACAGGTCCAACTCGTTCCAATACCCGGAACGGTTCCAAATACCTCCCGGTGAACTCTAAGCTCTTTCTGCGTTCAAGAGAAGACCTTTACTATCCTTGAGCTTCTTTCATGTTCAGCTTCAAGACTCGAGATCTTCTCGTAGTCTCCTCGCACCAAACTCTCACCAAACATGCTTTCTCCCCCACTTGAGTCCAAGATAATGATGTCCCCCTCCTAAGACCTGCCATACTGAGCCTCATATGGTGCCATTCCAATACCTTTAGTAAGTTGTTATTATAAGCGAACTCTACCAAGCTCAGGTAGTCTACCCAATGGCCACCCTAATCCAAAACACACATCCTCAGTAAGTCCTCGAGACTCTAAATGGTTATCTCCGATTTGCCCTGATCTGCCTTTTCTTTCCTCTATATCTAGAACCAGCATTCTATCGAAATGATCAATCAATAACACAAATAGCATCTCTGCCTCAAGAATTCGGTAACCCCACTACGAAATCCATTGTAACCATGTCCCAGTTCCACTCAGGAATGGGTAAACTCTGTAACAACCCGCTGGGAACCTGATGCTCGGCTTTCACCAACTGACAAGTGTCACAGCTAGCCACCCACTTGGCTACATCTCTTCTTATCCTGACCTAATGATAATACTGCTTCATGTCTTGGTACATCTTAGTCGCCCCAGGATGGATAGAAAACCGACTCTGGTGTGCCTCTCGAAGAATGTCTCTCCTCAACACCTCGTCGTTAGGCACACAAACTCGACCATGAACCAGAATGGTTCCATTATTCGAGACTTGATATTCAGACTTCTTATCTTTAGAAGCCTTAATCAAAGCCTCATCCTTCTCTTGTGCCGGTCGCACTCTACTCAAGATATCAGCCTGATTAGCCGCTTTTAACCCCAATGATTCTGTCTCATCAGAAACAACACATAGTTTTAAAGCGCTGATCATGATCAACAAGTCCTCAACATCTCTCTTTGTACTCGAAGCTACACGCTTCGTGCTCAAGGCATCAGCGACGAGATTAGCTTTCCCGGGTGATAAGCTATCTCAAGATCATAGTCTGCCATATGCTCCATCCATCTCCTCTGTCTCAAATTCAACTCAGACTGAGTGAATACATACTTGAGACTCTTATGATCTGTGAACATCTGCACCTTACCACCATACAGATATGATCTCCATATCTTCAGAGCAAACACCACTGCAGCCATCTCTAAATCATGAGTAGGATAATTGTATTCATGCTTCCTTAACTGTCTTGAAGCATAAACAATAACTTTCCCATGCTGCATCAAAACACAACCCAATCCTAGCCTTGAAGCATCTATGTAAATCACATATGGTTCATTCGGATCCGGTAAAGCCATCACTGGAGCGGTAGTCAACATCTCCTTAAGTCTCAAGAAGCTTTCCTCACACTTCTGAGACCAAACAAAAGAAACATCCTTCCCTGTCAATTTCATCATAGGCTGAGCCATGCTCGCAAAACCCTTGACAAATCTCTTGTAATAACCGGCTAGACCGAGAAAGCTTCTTATCTTCGTAGCATTCTCGGGTCTTGGCCATTCTCTGATGGCCTTAACCTTCTCTGGGTCGACGGAAACTCCACTCTCATAAACCACATAACCAAAGAATCCAATCTCTCTCTGCCAGAAGCTACACTTACTTAGCTTGGCAAAAAGTTTCTGTTCCCTTAGCTTCTCCAACACTCTTCTCAGGTGGTCACCATGTTCGTCAGAACTCTTCGAATACACCAATATATCATCGATAAAGATGATCACAAACTCATCCAAAAACTCCCAGAACATATATTTCATCAACGTCATAAACGCTGCTGGTGCATTCATCAACCCAAACGGCATTACTACAAACTCATAATGCCCATATCTCGTCCTGAAGGCCGTCTTCTAAATGTCGGATCCCTTAATAGGAATCTGATGATACCCAAAAGCTAAGTCAATCTTCGAGAACCAAGTAGCACTTCTCAACTGATCGAACAAATCATCAATTCTTGGAAGAGGTTACTTATTTTTAATCGTCACTCGATTCAAACTCCGGTACTCAATGCACAACCTGAAACTCCCGTCTTTCTTTTTCACAAATAAGACGGGTGCACCCCATGGCGAACTACTCGGTCTTATGAAACCCTTATCCAATAGCTCCTCCAACTGCTTCTTAAGCTCTGCCATCTCCGCTGGTGCCATACGATATGGAGCTTTACAAATAGGAGCCGTCTCCAGTTGTAAAATCAATCGTGAAAGGCTCCAATCTCGGCGGTGGTAATCCTTTGAACGGTTGAAACACGTCCTCGAACTCTCTCACCATGGGAATTTTTTGAAGCATTAAATCTCTAACCTTTTCCGGTATAGAAATGGTTGCGAGATATGCTTCACATCCTTTCTCAATCATTTTCTCAGCTTGAATAGCCAAAATCACCAAACTTCCCGGCGTAGGTCTCACACCTTGATACACCACCCTCTCATGATCATTCTCAAACACCACTCGACCTCTATGACAGTCCAGGTGAGCCTTATACCTCCCAAGCTAATCCATACCCAAGATCACATCATATAAATCCACCGGCCACACAATCAAGTCGGCTGGCTTTACTTCTCCGGCAATGTGAACATCAACGTCTTTTATTAGACTATTAGTCTCAAAAGTTTGACCCCCAGCCACCTTCACCATTCTCAAACAACCACTAGGCTCCTCTCGGAGCCCTCCCTCTTTCACCAATTCCGGAGTAACAAAGCAATGAGATGCTCCGGAATCAAACAACACGTGAGATGTGACCCCTCCCATGTTTAGGGTCCCTACACATAGTCTATACATTGAAACCACCATAACAACAATAACAATAACAACAATAACAATAACAACAACCAAACATCTAACAATTTATAATCACATCAAAATAATTTAGTAAGCAAGAAATCCTAACCAGTGATCGGCTTGGAGTTGCTCCCTTCTCCAGACTCGATGCTCAGAGAGTAGGCTCGAGGAGTCACTACCGTCCTCTTAGCTGGTGGAGCTCCTGAACTTCCTCTATCCTGCTTTACCTCAGGACATGAAGTCTTGATATGTCCCACTTTCTTACAGTGGTAGCAGGTCTTCATATCCTTGTTAGGGCAGTTAGCGGCCTTGTGATCTTTGCCGCCACACTTAAAGCATCCAGATTGAGTGCTAGAAGCACTCTCAGAAGAGCCCTCCCACTTCCTCTTCTGCCCTCCCATGAACCTGCCACCTCTCCCCGACTCAAAAGTAAAAGGCTTCTTTGGCTGAACCTAAGATTTAGTCGCCTTAGCCTATTCTTTTAAACCTTCTTCAATCATGGCTGCTCGCTCTACTAACTCGGCCACTGATGCATAACTTCTTACAGTGCATCTATTCGTCAACTCTAAACGCATACCATGTAGAAACCTTCTCACTTGGGCCTGCTCCTCCTCGAGACCCCTTCTCGCAAACCTTCGAAGTCGGTTAAACTCTATCTCATACTCCCGAACCGACCTTGTTCCTTGAGTTAAGTCTAAGAACTCCGTCTCCAATCGATCCATTGCCTCCTGTGAGAAATATTTGAGGTTGAATTCTTCACAAAAACCTCCCCAAGTGTTAACACAGTTGGGTTTCCTAGCCAACACACTTCTCCACCACATATGTGCATCTCCTTCCAGGTAATGAACCGCTAAATCAACCTTGTATTCCTCCAGGCATCTCACCGAAAGGAAGTTTCTCTCCAATCTCGACTTCCATTCATTCGCCTCGACCTCCCAGAAAGAATTTGGTGCCAAGCCATTGCATGTAATCTAGCACTGTGAGGTACGGTGGAATCATAGGACCCACTATGTCTTCCCTAGCCTCAGGATTCGCCACTCTCGGTGGCTCATTAATCGCAGGTGGTGCTACGGGAGCTAGAGCCGGTACTGCCCTTGCTAACCTTTCCAACATCTGAGCCAATAACCCTATCATCTGACCCATTTGATTCACCCCGGGTTGTTGTTGAGCTTCACCCTGTAATTCATCACCACCCACTTGAGCCGCATAACCCGCAGCTCCTATATCCTCAGCAACGCCCTCACCAACGGGGTTCATACTCACTTCTGGCTCTTCTTGCTCCCTAGCCACCCGTCCCCTGCCTCTACCTCTTCCACGTGTACCACCTCTCACCATACTACAAAAGCAAGAAGGATTTCAATACACACAACTTCAACAATACAAAACATAAAAGAAGTCTTACCGTGGAACCTTTTTACTTAGCAGAAGAGGATGATCTCTAGCCCAACCCAACAGTCAAATAACAACAATCGTAAACAATACTCAATCGCAGAGCAAATAAGACACCACACAAATCCTAGAACCGCTTCTGCTCTGATACCAATAAATATGACACCCTATACCAAATTACGACAAGCTACCAGAATCTATATGCGGCGAAAAAGCTAAAATACCAGATTTTTAAAAATTTTCTTCCCAAAACAACTTAGCATTATTAACCAAGGCATACTAACAAGTTTTCATGTTAGCAACAAAAACATACAGCATACAAGACAAAGTCACAATTTACATCATCTTCTCATTCCGCCTCGGTTCCACGAGCTTCGCGATCCTAAGACTCCTCTTTACCTGCACCAAAAGAGGCGCGTAAGCATTGATAATGCTTAGTGAGGCGGTCCTCCCGTCCCACAGCGACAAGCGCATATAAACAAAGAATTACCGAACTAATATGCAATGCAAAAATGAAATGATACTATGATAGAGCTCCATTACAACACTCACATCATACAACATGGACAAGCCAAAAATCACACCCATGTGGGCAAGCCCCACATCACACATTAATCGCGGAAAATCTAATGATTATATGGCTACGCTACGGTCACGTACTTACCTTGGTTCGATGGTTAGAAAAAAACACACAATACTTCTCACTTCAAGCTCGACTTCTTCTTGGCTCCACACACAACCAAGATATCTACTAATTCCCTGTCAATACATCACAAAACACACTTCTCAAATGATGAATCACGAGCCTTAAGCTTGGATCACTAAACCCCAATTCGAGTTTCCTTGTCAAAAAACAGAGCTTTACCTAATCAATCATATCTCTTGCCCTAGACAATATTTAGAAAATTCCTTCGGTCAATCTCAATATAAGACCTTCAAGCATCTAACTACCAAATTTCATCTCACTCTAATAAGTTTTGAGTGTCCAATCACTCTCCAAACCGAACCCGTCACTTATGGCTCTGATTTGAGCGGTTTTGGGAGAAACATCATATCTCCCAAAATACTCAACTAAACTAGACAAAATTTGGTAGCTAATTAGGCAAGAGATTGATAAACTTACTGAAAAATTTGTAGCTCAAACCGAGCTCAATAGCTAGGCCGATCGTGCCTCCAAACAATCACCAAACTCTGATTTTCTCTAGCTTCTTCTCTTCTTTCTCCTCCTCTTTCTTCTTCTTCCTCTTCCTCTATTTCTTTTTCTTCTTTCCTCCCCTCTTTCTTTTTCTCCTTTCCTCTCCTCTTCTTTCTCTGTAGCCCAATAAATCTCAGGTACAAAATGAGAAATGAGAAGAAGAGTGTAGAAGGTTGTAGAAGAGAGAAGAAAATACATGCATGTGTATATAATTAATTATTGGTTTACTCTATTTAGACCAAACCGACCCGATTTCACTAAACCGCAACGATTAATTCTTCCAATTAACCTCTACCGCTCGGTTTAATAATTCCGTCTAATTTTTCTAAAATATTTGAGACATCTACCTGTCCCAAAATATTTCTTTCATTCCACAAAAATCCTTGGAATTACCGTTTAATTCCGTATAAACCAAACCGCTCGAGATTAATTCTCAAAAATTGATCTATTGATCAATTTAAGTCTAACACTGCCCCTAGGGCTATCAATCAAACTCGGTATCATTCCATACTGGATTCAATAACACCCCTGGATCTAACTTCACAAGATCCTACGTGGTCACCCAATGGCTAACCCGTCGAAATCGAATACCACAAGATCCAAACGAGTTAAGTCCGTCAAACAACCTAGCATATTAGAATCCAATACAACAGAACTATAATATACTAAGTCCCCATGAGATCCAATACCACAGGCTCTCACTTGATTTACCAATCGATTAGGATTAAATACCACATAATCCTAATCGGTAAACCGCCCCGTTAGGACTAAATACCACATAGCCTTAACCATCATCATTAGAGTTAAATACCACATAACTCTAATGACTCATCATTAGGGTTAAATACCACATAACCCCAATGATCCGTCAATAGGATTAAATACCACATAATCCTATTGACCCCAACCACGTACTAGATCTAATGACGTAGACCCATAATCACCGAACCAAGACGGAACAATACTTCACTCTCAACTCCGCAACACATGAAATACCGCATCATGTGTCAAACCCGTCGATACATGAAGTAACACAACATGTATTAGACATCCCTAATAAATGAAATACCACAACATGTATTAAATATTCTCGAATATTTCAATGAACATCCGTCCTATTATTAATTCTCGTTAAAACACAACATCCCGAGGGTTCATTACAACAAACGTTAAATATAATTACAACTCAAGAGGATGAATAAGGAACACGGATGTTACAGTAATGGAGTTTGTTAAGCTGGCTGCCTTGATCGAGGAGGACATGAGGCAGGTGTCCATATTGCAGGGATTCCGAGGAAGCCTCAGAGTTCTGCTCCGAGCAAGAGCGCCAGTCCGGCAGTGAGCAGGGGAAGAAGAGGAAGTGGGAGGACACTTCCAAGCCTATGGGTGCAGGGTATCAGTGTTTTCGGTGTGGCAGTCCAGAACACCGTATTGCCGAATGTACCAAGGCTGATGAGCAGGTTTGCTTCCACTACAAGGAACCCGGACACGTGAGGACCAGTTGCCCAAAGTTGGGGCAGCAGGCACCGAGGATTGAGGCCTCGGGTGTATGCATTGGGTTCAGAGGCTGGTGGAGCAAGCGGCAGCAGACCGATCACTGGTTAGTTGCTTAACTTTTTTTGTTGTTTTCTTTAAGTGTTAAGATTTCTTGTTGGTTGTTGTGTCTGGAAGTCTTACCTTATTGTTTCCGTAGAGACCTTAAGCATAGCGGAGATCAAGTCTCAGGTGTTATTTGTCTCCGGAGCATGAAGATCTTGTGACTGCAATAGAGCGGTGGAAGAGACATGGAAACCAAAAGCGAAGATGAAGTGGAAGTTTTCCAAGTGGTTAAGAAAGCTGGAGTCCCAGTGTTGTTTTGCTGAGTTGTTGTATTTTCTTGTTGTTTAAGGTGTGATACTCATTTAGTTTTTGGTGGAACTTATACCGATGTACGTTTTATATTTTATTCAATAATAAAGTGAAGTTTTTATTGAATATGCTGTGTTATTGAGTTGTTTATACTTAGTTTGGCTATGAGGATCGTGCCGTGTTAATCCTAGTACTTAGTTTGGCTGATTAGGACTCGTCCTAATGCTGTTTGATGGGGTTCGGTGCTGTGGAATCTCATTGCTGGGTGGTGTTTACCGGTTGGATTTCTGTGTAATTCCTGATACTGTCTCGGTAAGCCACTAGAGATCAAAAGATCTTGCTGGACTTGCTGATCGAGTCACGCTAGACTCCGAGATGCTTGTCATTTTTTTTTATTCTGATGCGTTGTTCGAGGATCCGGTAGGCATAGTTTTGCTGATCAAGTCACGCTAGACTCCGAGATACCTGTTATTCTTACTGCGCTGAGCTGTTCCGGGGATCTGGTAGGCGTAGTTTATTCAAACCAAGTGGAGTCTTGTGGTATAGGATTCTGGGAAAATTAAACTAAGTATAAACAATGTAGTGTTGACATATTAGCTGAAAGGTTATGCTAGAAACGTTATGTTCATGTAACTATGCTGAGTAGAATAGCGATTGTGCTATGCGGTGGATGATCGCTGGGATGTTAGATTCGAGGACGAATCTATGTTAGTGGGAGAGAATTGTAACATCCATAATCCATTAGTTAGGTTTTAATTAGATTACTAAAAGTTTGGGGCTGAATTGATTAAATCAGTTTTTGCTGGCAGGTTTAGTTGATTGTTTTAGAAGTTTCTGGGCTGATTATTAAAGCTGGGGATTTAGAGGACTTGGTTGCAATTTTTGGAAGTTATGGTGCGAACCCTATAGGTTTATTAGAACCAACCCTAACCTTCTTCCCTTCTCTACGTTGCTGCTTTCATCAAAAAAAAGAAGGAGCCGAGTTGGGGTTGCTAGAGGAAGGAGAGAAAAGCTGAGCTTCATGGTGTTGATCGCGTAGCTTAAAGTGTTCGTCATTGAGCTTGAGTTCATTGTGCCGTGGGTGGGAAGCTTCAGGTTCTCTCGCTTATTCTCTTCGTTCATTGACCGTGGAGGTAAGGATCTCCTTCCTAGTGGTTTTATGATTTTTGGGTTGGTTGGTCGGATCCATTTTTGTCAAGTTTTGGTGGTGACGTGACAGAGGTTGGTGATCGGAGTTGGTTCGCGGGAGTCACGGTGGTGATGTGATGATGATCGGACTTGTCGTGACGGTGAGATCTGAGTTTTTGTGTGGTGTTCATCGAGAAAAGGAGAGAAAGCCGTCATTGGTTTGCCGTGACGGCGAAACTTCGAAGTTCTCTCGCATCATGAGATATCACCAGTAGTGGGGTATGATGATCTGGCGATCGTGATGGTGAATGGTGGTGATGAGTGGTAAACGCCGGTGATGTGGGTGTTGATCGGTGTGTTGGTGATGGGTTGGAGACGTCGTTGTGTGTATAGTAGTTACAGGTTTCAGATGAAGAAGACGTATTAAGGTTGTGCTGTTGTGTTTGGTTAAGTAAACCATGCACTTAACCACTTTAAACCAAGAGATTTTATCAAGTGAATTTTGGTGGTGGTGTTGAATTATGTGGGTCATGGAGATTGTTGTTTAATTAATTAATTTGGTTAGATTAATTATTCAATCTTGTAGTTTAAGGTTTATTAAATTATTATTATTTTATTATTATTAGGTTGTGTGTTCGGGAAATTTAGGGTGTAGACATCCCGAAAAGTTTCCTAAAGTTGCAGAAAATTTGTTCCGAAAAGTTCTACTTCTGGCTAAGGTGAGTGCAGTACCATGGTCGGATATTTTTACGAAAATATTTCTGGGATAATTATGTGTTAGGAGTTATTTCTGTGATTATCGCTGTTTATTCATTGCTGAAATAAATTTCGAAAAAAATTGCTGTTAATTGTTAGATTATTTTCTGTGATTTTCCGTGAATTGCCATTGAATTAATTGTTTTAATCACGTTTTGGTTGTTTAAAATGTCGTTGATTGATTTAATTCATTATTTTGTGGTGAATTAATTTTTATCATGTTGTTGTTTTGCTGTTTGTCGAGTCCAGGCATTTAATGATACCGAGAGTGTTTTGTAATTTTGTCCTAATTGACCTAGTAGACGGGTTGATCGCCTCTTCAGTATTTATTTAATACTGACTGCGTCTATTCGTAATGGCACAGGTAAGGAAAAGGATAAAGCTAGTTGAAACTCGTAAAACCGCGGTGACGGTTCGAGATGACATACCTGGAGGGTGCTTTATTTATTATTTATCGTTGTTGTTGTTGGTTGTTTCCGTAAACCGTTAGGTTGTTAGTTGGTTCGAATTTATTGGTTTATAATTAATATCTATTGGTGAGTTATTATTTGTTTCGTCTGCTTGAAGTTATTAGTATTTATGGGAATATTAATATAAAAAAAAATAGGTCGGGGCGTTTTATTATATCTCTCCACATTACCACTCGAATCCCTTTTGGTCTTAAATATCCATATGCAACCAATAAGTTTCTTTCCTTCTGGTAACAACGAGATCCTAAAGCTTATTGTCTAGCATCGACTGATACTCTTCTTTCATACTTTGAATCCAATTTTCTAAAGTAGAACTACTCATTGCCTGACGGAAGTTGATACAATCATCTTCCATTAGAATTTTATTTTCCTTATGTTCCATAAAAAACACTATGTAATTATCTGAAATAGAAATTCTCTTTTCCTTAATGGATCACCGTAAAGGTACTTGCTCTTGAGGATTTTGAATTTGAACTCCCTGTTCTATATCATCTTTATCTTGAATTAGAGGAAGAACTTTAGTATCAATATAAGGTTTCAAATTTGCTTTATCCAAAGCAGCTATATGAATCGGTTTAGAAACTAAACCTGATTCTTCCTCAAAGATGATATCCTTAACTTTATTTCTCTCCCAAATTCAACATCCTCAAAGACCGTAGTTGTCCCCATCTCAAAAAATGTTTTTCTGTATGCATATCGAGAGTAATCGTCTACGAATGATATAAAGTATTGTTTACCGTTCCAAAATGCCATAGGGAAAGGTCCACAAATATCTGTATGTATAAACTCAAGGACTTATTTAGCTCTCTATGCACCTGATTTTCTATATTTGGTATGTTTTTAATGCAATCCACATAGACATCACAATTTGTGAAGTAAACAGAATCTAATTCTTTCTGACACAAGTCCCTCAACTTTATTTCTAGAGGTGTGACCTAGGCTTTTGTGCCACAAAGATCCCAAATTTGTATTGTCAAACTTACGCTTAGAACCCCTAGATTCAACACTTAAGCTTTCATCCTAAGTAGCTACAGTGTAAGACTGATTTTCCAGAAGAGTAATGGTCACAACTAAGACTGAATTCAAAAACAAAGTAACTTTTATGTGCTCAATTAGACAAGAACAACTAGATTTGTCTAATAATAAACATAAACCAAAAGTGTCTTTCAAATCCAGAAAACGACCAGTACTTGATAACAGTCTAAAATAAGCAATTGCCACCACATGTATCAGAATTCCATTAGCCACATGAATGCATCTTTCAGCATCATTTGGTTCTTGGTAGTTTAGGCAACTCTCTAGTGAAACACTGATGTTAGTAGGTATACCGAAGTCTAACCATCAAGTGTTTCTGGGTAGTTCATGTGAGTTCACTTCAAAACAGAACATCATGACTTGTGCCCTTATTTCCACACAATGTGTGATCCTTTTGGAACTTTATGTGTCCATTTTCGTTACAAAAGAAGCAGATATCCTCAACCCTGGTCTGCTTTTTCTGGTTTGGACCTTTAGCATCATCATTCTCAATAACCTTAATTTTATTTCTTTTGCCTTGACCCTTAGAGGTGTCTACCATATGATCACTTTCAAAGTGCAAGTCCTAGTCAATAAGGAACTGTTTGAAATCTTTAATCTCCTTATCACCTCTAAAAGTTCTAACTTCTAATAAATTGCTGATAGAGCTCAGACTCTACCTACGGAGAAATGAGTAGAAGAGATTAAGAGAGAAGATAATGCACCGTTGTCGGCGGAGAATAAGATACAAGCAGAAATGAGATGTTTTATTAATGTCTTTCTTTCGATGCCCAGCCCTAAGGTTCGCATCAAGGTTTGAATACACAACTTATTGACTTAAACGACATAGTACTAAGCTTATTAAATCTTATAACCCTCTGGCTCAGAAAGAGGTTTCACTTCTCTTAATCTTGATCCTTAGCCACTTTCAGCAGTCTTCTTCTTCTCCCAAACTTTCGCCTTTCTCCCAACTGATCTTGGTTTCTTTCTCATGAACTGGATAGGAACACATAACCTATCAATACTCCCCCCAAGTGCAGCAACCTTGTCCTCAAGGTTGAATGCTGGAAACTGTTCAATCACTGTAGATATTGGTTCCCATGTAGACTCAAATGCCGGTAATCCCTTCCACTGAATCAACACCTCCGTCTCCTTGCTACCCTCTGTTTTCCTGATATCCTCGACCTCCTCAGGTTCGATAATCTACTCCAAGGATGGTGACAGAATTGGAGGAATGTCTTGAACGGTATAGGTGACTGGAACAGCTTCTTTCAACTGCAATACATGGAAGACATTATGTATTTGACTGTGAGCTGGTAACTCCAACCTGTAGGCTACTTTTCCAATTTTCTCCAGCACTTGATACGGCCCAAAGTAGCGCAGGGAAAGCTTCTCATTTCTCCTCTGTGCCACAGTCTTCTGCCTATATGGCCTGAGTTTAAGATACACCCAATTTCCCACCGAATATTCCACATGTCTCCGGTGCTTATTCGTTTCTCTTTGCATTCTACTCTGTGCCAGTTCTAAATTCTCTCTCAATTCCCCCAACAAACTGTCCCGATCTCTCAACAGCTCCTCCACGGATGCATTAGCCGTGGGTACATCTCCATAACGCAACAAGCAAGGCGGTTCTCTCCCATACACAGCAAAGAATGGTGTGTGCTACGTAGAAGAGTGAAAAGAGGTGTTGTACCAATATTCCGCCCAAGGTAGCCATTGCCTCCAAGAGGTAGGCTTCCTATTCGCAAAGCATCTCAAGTAAGTCTCTAGACATTGGCTTACCACCTCTGTTTGCCCGTCGGTTTACAGGTGGTAAGCCGAGCTTCGGTGGAGAGCCACGCCTTGTAGCTTGAATAACTCTGACCAGAAATGACTGAGGAAGATTGTATCTCTATCCGAGACATCTGTTTCCGGAAAACCGTGCAATTTGACTACTTCCCTGACAAATGCTTCCACTACCGATTTGGCATTAAAGGGATGCTTTAACGGAATGAAGTGAGCATATTTACTCAATCGATCCACTACCACCAATATAACACTGAATCCCTTGGACAGCGGCAATTTTTCAATAAAATCCAGACTAATATCCGCCCAAATTCGTTGTGGGATGGGTAACGGCGAGAGCAAGCCTGCTGGTGATACTGTCACGTATTTATTCTCCTGACAGACCTGGCAGCCCTTAATATAGCTCACTACATCCTTACGCATTCCTCGCCAATATACTACTTGTGTGAGCCTCTTGAAAGTTTTTAATGCCCCTTCATGCCCTCCAATGGCGCTAGAGTGGAACTGTTCTAGCAATTTTGGAATGAAGGGAGATCCGGAGGGAATAACCAAACAGCCTTTCTTGTACAACAATGAGTGGCCTCTCCTTTTCTAAGTGCTTCAAGGATCAGTCTCAATTCCAAGTCCTTCTCAATTTGACTCGACAACTCTGATTTGTCCAAGGAAAGCGGCGCTGTGAGTGTTAATTGAAATAACTGCTCTTTTGGTGGCCGTCGCGACAGCGCATCTGCCACCTTATTTTCTACTCCTGGTTTGTATTCAATCCGGTATGTCACCCCTAACCGCTTGGCTGCCCATCTTTGTTGTACTGTAGAAACCGCCTTTTGATCCAGCAAATGTCTTAAACTTCTTTGGTCAGTCTTGATAACAAACTCTCTTCCTGTCAAGTAGTGTTTCCATTTAGTGACAGCCTTGACTATGGCTAGAAGCTCTATTTCGTAAACAGACTTGATCCTTCCCTTTGAAGAAAAGGCTTGGCTAATAAACGCAATAGGCCTCTTGTCCTCAGATAAGACAGCCCCTATTCCTTCCCCAGAAGCATCTGTTTCCACTGTAAATTCCTTAGTGAAGTCAGGTAGTCTTAACACCGGCAGACTGGTGACCAGGAGTTTCAATTCCTTAAATGCTTCAGTTGCAGTGGCAGACCATTCAAAGCTGTTATTCTTGAGAAGTTCTGTCAAAGCTCGGGCCTTTTGTCCATAATTCATGACAAAACACTGGTAGTATCCAGTCAAACCCAAAAATCCCCTCAACTCTGTGATATTTTTAGGCTCTGGCCATTTCAGCATTGCTTCAATCTTTTCGGGATCTGCTGCAACTCCTTGAGCCGAGATAATGTGTCCAAGGTAAGAGATCTTTATGTTTCCAAATGAGCATTTCTTAGCATTCACATAGAACTGATGTTGCTTCATAAGGCTCAAAACTGTGTCTAAGTGCCTTAAGTGTGCCTTCAAATCTGGGCTGTACACAAGGACATCATCAAAAAAAAACAAAACAAACTTCCTAAGATAGGGCCAGAAAAGGTCATTCATCACACTGTGAAAAGTTGAAGGTGCGTTAGTTAAACCAAAGAGCATTACTAGAAATTCATAATGCCCTTGGTGAGTTTTAAACGCAGTCTTCTCCACGCCACTGCACTTCATTCTGATCTGGTGATAACCCGACTTTAGGTCAAGTTTTGAAAACACAGCCGCTTCATGTAGCTCATCAAGGAGTTCTTCAATAACCGGAATAGGGTACCTGTCAGGTACAGTAGCCTTATTGAGAGCCCAGTAGTCCACACAAAATCTCCATTCTCCATCTTTTTTCTTCACCAAAAGGACGGGGCTCGAATAAAGACTTATACTTGGCTGTATGATCTTGTCTTCCAACATTTCCTGTACCAATTTCTCAATCTCATTTTTCTGTGTGTAAGAATACCTCTAAAGTCTGGTATTGACTGGTGGGGTTCCTGAGTATAAAGTGATGGCATGTTCCCGGTTCTTCCTTGGCGGTAATCCTCTAGGCATATCCAATACTGCTTGGTGTTTCTCGAGTACACCTTGTACTTCTGCAACCCTAATTTTTTTATTTTGATCCTTCTGACTTTCAAATAGTGTTGATAACTCCAATAGATACACTTCCCCTTTGTTTCGAATAACCTTCTCCATTGAGTTCAATGAGACCTGTCCTTTACTCAAGGATGGATCCCCCTTTATTGTCACCCATTGATCATGAATTCTCCAGCTTATAGTTAACTTTCCCCAATTAGTTCTGGTGTCTCCCAAGGTTGCCAACCACTTAAACTCCAAAACAACATCAGTGGAACCCAACTCGAATAGCAAAAACTCCTCCATAATCTCTACTCCTTGAATTTCCAGCAACACTCCCGTGCACTTGCCCTTTCCCTTAACAATATGCCCATCAGCAATTTTCACACCAAACCCCTTAGTATTCGACACTGTAATACTCATCTCCTTCACCACTTTCTCTGAAATGAAATTATTGTGGCCCCTGAATCCACCAGCACTATCACCTCTCTGTCACCTATTTTTCCTTTCATAATCAATGCCTGTTCTGTGGTGAATCCTTTAACAGAATGTGAAAACAAGGTGTGGAGCTCCTGTTCTCCAACTACTCCCAGCTCGGGATCTGTTTCTGTTTCTCCTTGCATCTCCTCTGGAGTCTCCATAAGGTTACCTTCTTCATCTAGTTCCATATACTTAAACCTCTGCTGTTTACATTTATGCCCGGGAAACCATTTATCACCACAATGTCTGCAAAGATTAAAATTTCTGTCAATCCCAGTAGTGGTTCTTCTTGTATCCTTACCAGTCTCAAAAGGTTTCCTTGTTGCCATTATCTCGTTACCCTTATTGTACCCTACTGTTTGACTCGATGTTGCAGCAGAAGTATTTCTCGGAAAGACCCTGACTTTATAACCCGATTGTTCCTCTTCTTGTGCTTCAATGAGTCTCGCGATTTCTACCATATCATTCAGATCCACTGGCCGACATCTCACCACTTGATCTGCGATATTTTTCTTCAACCCTTTCAGAAAAGCAGACTCTAATACATCATTCGTAAGGTGAAGCAATTCCACTGTTATTGATTCAAACTGATTTCTGTACTCATCCACACTCCCTGTCTGCTTGATATTAAACAATTGATCCATCGCAGAGCTTCCTCGGCTAGGTCTGAATCGTATCTTAAATTTCTCCTCGAAGTCTTTCCAGTTTTGAATTTGTTCCCTTCCGTGAGAGTTTAGCCACCAAGGAATCGCTATGCCGGTAAGGCATCCTACTGCCTGGTCCAACTTTTCATACTCCAGCGTTTGGTTTATTGCAAAGCATTTTTCTAGCCTGAAGAGCCAGTCATCTGGATTGTGCCTTCAAACAGAGGAAGTTCAGTCCGCCTCTGGAAATTGTCCATCCTCGGTGGAGGTGTATCAACTCGTGTTTGAAAGGGTAGGGCCGGTAACAACGGCTCTGATTGTCGACCAAGTGATGACGGAAAACCCTTCTCTTGACGGCCTTGCTCTGTTCCCATCATCATCGGTCCAGCAAGATGCGAAGGCGTTCCGGGTAACGGAGTCGAAAACCCCATCTGGTTCATCAGATGTGCTTCTATCACCGCCTGGCTTCGTCGGAGTTGGAGCATCGACTCTTTCATCCACTGCTATTCTTTGTCTTGGCGTGCAACTCGTTGAGCTTCAGTTTCTGAGGCCATTGGTGTATCATCGATGACCCTCATCTCGAGTTCCGGTGTGTTGTCTTGCGAATCTGGAGATGTCGGCATCTCTCAATGAAAGCACCACTGATAGAGCTCAGACTCTACCTACGGAGAAATGAGTAGAAGAGATTAAGAGAGAAGATAATGTGCCGTTGTCGGCGGAGAATAAGATACGAGCAGAAATGAGATGTTTTATTAATGTCTTTCTTTCGATGCCCAGCCCTAAGGTTCGCATCAAGGTTTAAATACACAACTTATTGACTTAAACGACATAGTACTAAGCTTATTAAATCTTATAACCCTCTGGCTCAGAAAGAGGTTTCACTTCTCTTAATCTTGATCCTTAGCCACTTTCAGCAGTCTTCTTCTTCTCCCAAACTTTCTTCTTTCTCCCAACTGATCTTGTTTTCTTTCTCATGAACTGGATAGGAACACGTAACCTATCAATTGCCTTAGATATACTAGTGCGATTAGAACGTTCCCACTTCTCATAAATTGCCTTATTACCTCAGCAGTGCTGAAATCAGTAGGAGAAGCAGGTCGTTCTTCCTTAACGCAAGTACAGATCCATACACCAAGAAAAAGATGAACTTTAGCATTTCACTCATTATAGTTGGAGCCCATAAGAGTCATAACCGAACCTAAGTTTGCAGATACTATAGCGAGATTGGCTGGAAAAGAGAATTTTATCGCAATACTAACTCACTAACTGAATAAAATCAATAATAAATCATAAAAGACTGCACAACCCATCTCAAGATACCAAGTGCAACATCAATATCAAGTCTTTGGATAGTAATATTAATTGCTAGTGATACTCTTGTTGTAATAATCAAACACTGATAATAATACATTTATAAACAATAAACCTATCTTTAGATCTATTGATCATTCACATGTTTATTCCTAATAATTGTCACATGTTTATCATCCCAATTGTATATGTAATTCGGCCAAACACAAACCTACCTTTGGGTCGATTAAATGTTCACATGAATTTACACACACACAACATTAAATATTTTTAATAAAAAAATATCCACAAGAAAGGTCACTTTGGCGACATTATGCATCAATAAAATCCACTTCAAATAATAAACTTGTATAGTCAAATTTAAATATTGACTTAAACTATATTTATTCTTGCTTAGACATATATCAAGAAGTCTGAGGGCCCTATATGCAAGAAATTCAATATAGCATAATGCTTGAAGAAGAACACCAAGAGAAACTAGGTGGTGGGTTCCAATCCACCAACCTCCATAATCCTCTTCTTAAAATCCTTCCATGCAGTGGTGCGTCCAAATGCCTACATCTACGCATGGCCAAAATCTAACCGTAACCGTATCATTTTCAACCATAACCAGACCGTAACCATATAAAATGATTAAAAAACCATAACCGTTAATCGTAAAAATTATTTAGTTATGGTTAACCATAAATTATAATCGTAACCGTTTGAAAGCTGTTAATTAACCGCACGGTATAACCTTAAAATTTTAACCGTAACCATTTTAAAAATATAACAATATATATATATATATAATTAATCATAACCATAATTTTTAATGTAAATTGAAAGCGCTACCGATATTAATATTTATTTAAATCATCAAATAATCAAATCGTATTATACCATAATAACCGTAACTATTTTAACCGTAACCGTATATAACCATAACCATTTTAATCGTAAACGTATATAACCGTAACCATTTTAACCATATATTAAATAGTTAAAGTTAAGGTTAAAAAAAAATTATAACCGTAATCAATGGTTAATTAACCATAACCTTAATAACCGTAACCATGGTCATGCCTACCTACATCCATAGTGTTGGCCCCACAGCCATCCTTTATATATATTTTTTTAAAATTGGGCTTAAGGCAGAGCTTCCTACCAACTAAATTTGGGCCGAAAAATACAAAAGCCCAAAAAAAAAAACGTATAAAATTATGAAATATTGCGTTTCACTAAATACACAAATGCATCTTCTACAACCTCACAATTCCTTTGTAATCCTAAGCAGCTGCCACAGCTTAATTTCCATAACAAACAAATTTTGTTCCAAATTTTCCAAATAGTTGATTTAGTTTCAGAAATTTAGTAATCTTATGAGCAAAACTTAAATTGCAGAAATTTTATTTTCGAAACTTATCACAAAAAACTCTAAAATAAACGTAAAACTAAGTATAGTACCCGTACATCGCGCGGGGAAAACACCAATTGGTACATAAATTTTTAATTTTTATTTTGGTTTTGTTTATTCACATTATATATCTCTAACAACCTTGATGTATAATAATTATATTATGTATTAATTAGGATTATTTATTCATTCCATGTTCATGATTTTGTGATTTTTAAGATTATTTTATTTTACTCATAATCAACAAATAAATTCGTCAAGGATTTTTATATTATTTAATATATCATTTTGATTAAATATTTATGAGTTTAGATATATAAATTTATTTAATATATCATTTTGTTTTCGTATATGTCTTATAATTCATATTTGTGAATTTATGAATTTATGAATTTGTGAATGTTATTATATATTAAATAAATTTAAATTATAAACTTCTATTTGCATAAAATATAAATATAGATTAATATAATTTTAGAATGAATTTATAATTTCATAATGTCATTCTAAACTATTATTTAAATGCTATCCAAATATATAAGGGGTTATATATAAATAATAGTATTTAAATTGAAATTTAAATGAGTTATATAAGGCATATATAATGTGACCATAGTTAATGTCCAATGATAAATTATGTAATTAGTCTAGTGAGAAAATATTTTGATCTTTCCATAATTCTGAAATATCTAATGGAAATATTTTGATAAATCAAAAGTATTTTGATTTTGGCATTTCAAATTCCATAAACACAAGATAGAGGTTTTGCTATAAAAAAAAAAACTCATTCCGTTAGTTCGAAACCTATTGATTACTTGACATGCATCATGCACCGAAAATTTATTTATATATCTAAAATTTAGTTAATTTTAATGTGTTGGAGTTTTGTAATTTAAGTAAATTTCAATATAGAATAAATCTTAATTTGTTAGATTATATATTATATATTAAGCTTTAGTAAAATTCTTAAAACTATGAACTATTTAATATATATTGTATCGGAACCATGAGTTTCATATGACTAATAATTGACAAATATATATTGCCTTTTTATTTTCAAGTATTTAGTTTTGGGAACTCCTTTCCCGTATTGTCTGGTCCGATCCCTTCTCATCCCGTTTCAATCCTAAATTTTTAAATAACACAAATGATATTTTTTCTAAATTTTCGTTCCATTTATGTTACCGCAAAATCTCGTCAAGAAATCTTTGGTAAATTATCAGTAATCAATGCTAACGAATTACCTACTATAGATTTATTTTAATGAATATTTATTAATGCTAACGAATTAAAACATATTATCCCTTATGTTAGCATTACGTCAAAAATGGAACAAAAGTTAGACAAATGGATAAAATTAATTCTAATATTAAACATAATTATCTTATTTACATAATTGATGTTAAATTTGTAAATTATTTTAAAAATATCTATATTATGACAAAATAGATAAATTAATTCTAATATTAAGTAAAAATATATAAAAATAAAATAAACCATCAAATTAGAATTTTCAAAAATCTTGATTGAGTAAATACTTTCCCCGCAAGATGCACGGGTACTAACCTAGTTTTTTGGTATAGGAATGATTTTGGTTTTACATATTTAATTCAATCCATATACATAATCAAAGTTATGGCTGTTAAGATCTACTTAAATTATGTTTCCTAAAAGAACTAATATTTTGAAAAAATTATTAAATAATTCAATACATGTATCTAAAATATCTAGAGAATTCAAAAAAAGAAAACTTTTTAGTTAACTTTTGAAAGTATATGACAATCATTAATTAACAAAAAAATATGGAAATTATTTTTAAAAATTATTGAATATATATATATATATAGGTTGTAAAATTTATAAAAAACAATTTATATTATTTCGAATAAACTGCCTATTTCGAAAGACCATGTATCAATTAGTTCCAAATAAACTCTAATCCTTAAATGTTTGTTTAAATATCAAAGATCAAAAAATTATTTTTCACATGCATATTGAATAAACTAAACTTGTATATTAAAAAAAAATCAAAACAAAACTAAATAGATAGATAATAAGTTTGAAAACTTATGAGGTTTGACAATAATCAATTTTACTATTTTAGTGTAAAAGATTAAATTGTTTTCAGATGAGAGGTTTGGAAGGTCGATATCTCCTAACTCATTATTGGTCATTGATGAGTTTTCTTCGAATGGAGATTCATGAGATCTTGGTAGAGAATATTGTGGTAATTATATGATCAAAAAGAAAGATTAAAAATCATAGTCAACATACGTAACAATAAAAAGAATATTAAATATATACAAAGTAATAGAAATTTTACATAGATTTTTAGCTTCCAAATTGAAGTAGATTTTTGATCTAAACCTTCAAATACTTGTCAAGCGTAAAAAAAAATCATACATCATTACTAAGACCATAAGAACTCATAGGTATAATACTATGGCTGACATGAAAACACCAACACTACCTCGCCGCAAAGATTAATGTTTGACTTTCGTTCTTGCATCTTGTCTCTGAGTTTTGGAAACAAATATGAGAACACCAACACTACCTGCAAAGATTAATGTTTTAGCAAGTACATTGTTATCTTAAACTAAATAATTTTGCATGTTTTGCATAAGAATAGGTATATTCGGCAGTGTGTCGCAGCGACTGCATCAAACGACAAAAAACTAAGCTGTAATATAAGTTACTTAAAGCTCAAGTATGTAGGGAGTTAGTTGCAGCAAAGCGAGATGTTAATTACGACGACCATTTTAACTGTCGCTGATTTATCCAGCGACACCAGCGACTTCATTTTCTTTTAACAATTGTAGTCGCTGCAACATAAATGAAAGGAAATCTAGACTTATTTTTGGTCGTTTGGCGACTTACTCCTAAACAGGGCAAATATAAAAGTCATATACGAAGAATATCACAGAGAAGCTGCCATAGATTATTGCTAATTTTTTCATGACAGAACAAATAATGCAACCCAACTCATCACACTATCAAGGAGTAAATACATAATGCCTTTTTCCATGTTCTAATATCAATATTATATGTACTGTAACTAAAAATCCCTTCCTAGCAATTGAACATTGATTTTTTAGATAACTCTATCAGTCATTTTACACACATGTTTCACACCTCCTTTGCGTACAACCCATATCTGCTGGTAAACATCCAAAGTCATAATAGGCCTATGACATAATAGATTGCAAATTTAATCATTAAATTTAGTAAGCATTCTAAGAAAATCAGGAGAGATGCAAAAATTATGACATAACTACCATGCTTCTTATGTTGTGCGAGTTTATCGACATCGTGCAATCGCATCTATCTTGTGTTGCGCATCAAATAGAACCACTGTAAACTAAAATCTGTCCATAGCTTCAGATTTCTGACCAAAGAAACCAACTTCATCTTGAGAGATGCAAAAATGTGTAATATTGACATTGACAGATCATCAACAATCTTATGACAAGCAATCACAATCAAGCACTGTTCTTAGCCACCACTTAAGTTACAAGTAAAATGTTATAAAAAGATTAAAGCAATGTTACCTTTAGGAATTTGTTGACCTCTAGATCGCTGATAACAATATCCCCACATCATAATCGGATCCGATAAATATTACCTAGGTAAATATGAGATGTAAACGCAAGACCTTCAGATTCAACGATTGAGCAATGTAAACGCAAGACCTTCGGATTCAACGATTGAGCAATTCACGTGAAATTAAAACTTTGGATTCGGTAATTCACAGGTCCATAATTTTGTCCATTTAAAAAACATATGTGAAAAATATACATAATTTTGTTGTAAGTATAATGTGATAATTTTATAATTTATAAAACATATGATCAAATTAAAATGAAGAGGGATTAGTATTAAAAAATAATTAGTATGATTAATGGTTTAATTCAAAAAAAAGTCGTGAGAGAGAGAGAGAGAGAGATATTAGAAATGAATATTTAATTAAAAATTTTAATGACTTATATAAGAAAAATACAATTAGACAAAATTTTTAATCAAATGGCATATTGTGTAATTACTCTAATAATAGTTGTCTTGTTTTAAAACTCTTCTAAGAATCGATGTGGTGATGACACATCAGCAGTGGGATGGCCATAAATCACACGTCACTGCAAAGTTATTTTTTAAAGTGTGTCTCTCAAATAATATATAAAAGATTTTATCAACCTTTTGAGCAATAAATTATAGATCTGAGAATTTTCAGAACCTTAATTTCAGATCTAAAAACTTGAATATGCTTTTATCTAATATAATTACCAAAACTAGATCTAAACATGCATATAATTCAGATCTAACATCAACACTTAAATCACAGATTCCAAAATTCTTAACTTAAACATGAATCTTAAAGAAAAATCAGATTCAATGATCTAAAATTTTCATCTAATTATGAATCTGAATTTAATCAAAATATTAACTTAGTTATCAAACCGAAACTGAATATGATGGCTCTGATACCAATTGAAAGATTTATATAATCTCTTAAACCTTATGCTGTATCAGTTTCTCATGAATAAGAACATAACCGAAGCGTATGTGATGAATCCATAGCTCAGATTTTATTCTGGGATTAAGTATTCCAAACCACAACTTATTAATAGTCTTAGATCTCTTAGGTATTCCAAAGCACACCTTATTAATAGCTTTGGGTCTTTGGTGATGGGATGTAGAGAATAATATGTATGTCTTGTTAGGGTTGCTTTGGGACCAGAACCCTCTCTATTTATAGAGAACTAATTTCTAATTTGGCCCTTAATCAAATTAGAAATTACTAAGTGTATCCACATACTCCCTTTGTTTCACTTTATTTGTAGTTTTAGGGTTTTTTTTTGTTACAAAATAAGTGTTGTTCTCAGTTTTCTAGATATAAATTATCATTACTTTACATTTTGACCCTTGTGTTATTAAAATCAATTTTGGTCAAAAAGCTCAAAACCCAAAATGATTAAATAAATACTGTTTAATATTCTCTTGATTAAATTCATTGTATGAAAAAGATCTCCACAATCCATTATAAAACCAATCCAACGATTCATTCTATTTTTTTTTGCCACCCTCAAAAGATATTAATTTAAAATGGAAAAAAAGCAAGAATGTAATGATCAAGGAAGATAGCACGGATGTAGTGATGAAGCAAGAAGAAAGCAAAGATGTTCAACTTGTTCGGAAATACGTCTATGGTGAAATCAATCTGAACAAGCCTTACTACAATGGCGAAGATGTTGTACTTGATATGTTGAGAATTTATGTGCCAAATTATTTCTACATTCTGATTATGTTATGTTTTGATAGTAGTACTTTTGAAACTATTTTAATAATAAATATGTGAAAATAATTTCACATTTCATAAATTTTGTTTTTCATTTTTTTTGTACAAGTGATATGGTTTTAGACGTATTATGTGTAGTAGTTGTTCATAGAAATAATTAAAATATAACAACGACACTGGTCAATAGATTAAAAAGAAAAAATCAAATTTTATAAATATCAATAATTTTTATTTTTTTAAAACAGAATAAAAACAGCAAATCACCACACAAAAAAAAACCCAGAATAATTTCCAAATACTAATCTACCAATGCTAACATGTTCATCACGTTTTGTACTAGTGAAGGATCACAACTTATTTGAAGTGGAATACGACCCTCTCTTACGAGTATAGCTTTCCCCATATGTGGTATTTTGTAATTGTTTGGTCCTCCAACTTTCATGATTTCTTTCATGCATGTTTGAAGAGTCAAAAAAACATTATTTACTCTTTCTGGAGGGTATGCAACATATGACTCTTCCACCGCAAGAACAAGCTCTTCTACATTTTTGGGACATATCTTATGTTGTAAGGCTTAAATGGCACTAAAAAATCAAAGATCCAAAATATTTAGATCCGGTGAATTTGGTGGTTGGCACATCAATCGGATATCAAAACCATTTTTTGAAGCAGCTTCTACAAACTCTTTATCACCACATTCAACATGTGTCCTTGCATTGTCCTCTTGAATAAATATAGTCTTTCCCCGGTCTTCTTTTGGCCACCTTTCATGAATTACCGGAATGACTTTATTAATCAAGCAAGGTCTTATATCCTCTCTTTTAACGGAAGTTGACGCTTTCCACTCTAGAGTTCCAGCATCTCTATATTTACTTTGTCTCTTAGCTGGTTCCAAAGAAACAAATGGAAATATTCCTATTTTCCCAGAAAATACCTTATTACCTTCTTCGTCATACATTGGTTGAGCTACACAGCCAAAACATCACTTTCGCAATAAAATTTTTACTTTGACAAGTATGATGTGGTTTTTCTTCGGCTGGAAGTAGATAATACTTCTCCGTTTTCTTCGTCATATAAAACTATTTTTCATCGATATGCACGATATTGTACATATCAATAAATCTTGATTCATGAGACAAAGTATCTTTGTCCAAGATGGAGAAACAAAATTGTAGTCTTTTCTTTATATTTTCTTCCTTCGAACTTGGTTTAATGGCATTAGTATGACGTCGAATAACCCCTTGCTTGACACGTCGTTGTAATGTTGTATGGCTTACACCCAAAGACGCTGAAAGAGTCCTTAGAGTCGTTCTCTTGGGTATTGGAGTATTAAGAATTTTATTCAAATCAAGTGAGATTTTCTTTCGACCACAATTACCTCTTTTATGGGAAACATTGACATCACCACTGTTAGAAGTTTCTTTTGCCTGATTCCAAATCCTTCGCACCATATAGATAGGTACTGATAAAAGATCAGAGACTTCCGGTGTAGTATATTTTCTCTTTTCCCCATTATTAGTTCTCTCCATCAGAGCATTGTATACCGCCCATCTCTCTTTGTTTGAGAGATTTTTATTGAGCTTACGTCCTTGATCGACATGAGCCATCTCTGAATTTTACATTGGAATAAAAACCTATTAGCCAAATTGATCCACAACAAGCACATCGACATAATTTATTAAAATAATTTTGATGACGAACATAACAAAAAATTATATCAATTCCAAGGGTGATATCTACTAAAAACAAAAATAAAATAAACCTGGATCTGTATCAGTATCTGCAATATGTTCGTCGTAGTCGTACTCGTTTGGATCATCATATAGAAACTCAACATCCCCATCGTTAGATCATTTTTTTTTTCAGTTTACCATCATTGTATAAGCATGGAAAATTAGATCATTTTTTTTCAGTTTGGCTCCAAAACAAAATTTGAAATTTTGTTATGAAACTTCCGATTTGTTAATTTGGCTCCATGTTTTGAAAATTTCTCTGCAAATGTTAATTGTTTTATTAAAACTTGAAAACGTGTATCTTGACTTATTTGTGGGATTCGTGATATCAGTTAATGGTTAATTGATCATTCAACTTGGGATTGTTACTTTCGACTTCGTATATAATTCTAAAATAATTATTACCGGTAAAAGAATAAAATAAACAATGGAACATGAGGTTATAATAGGTATTTTGTTTGTTTTCTTATATAGTGTGCAAAACCTTAAAATTACAAATAAAGTGAAACAGAGGGAGTATTAATTTTTCATAAGCTTATGATTCATGTCCTTTATTCTACCTAAGTGACCACATAAATTTTGACTAATTATGTAATGATCCTTACACATTAATTAATAAATGTGTGGCCCAAAAATAATCTTTACAATAAGTGCCACTACTATATAATTAAATCTCTCTTGGCCTATTGGAAAGACCAAGAGATCTACTAGCAGTTGATGATCTTTGACTCAAGAGAATAATATGTATATCTTGTTAGAGTTGCTTTGGGACCATAACCCTCTCTATTTATAGAGAACTAATTTCTAATTTGGCCCTTCATCAAATTAGAAATTACTAAGTGTATCCACATATTAATTTTCCATAACACTTATGATTCATGTCCTTTATTCTATACCAAAGCGACCAGATGAATTTTGACTAATTATATAATAACCCTAACACATTAACTAATGAATGTGTGACCCAAAAATAATATTTACAATAAGTGCCACTGCCATATAATTAAATCTCTCTTGGCCTATTGGAAAGACCAAGAGATCTACTAGCAGTTGATGATCTTTGACTCAAATGTTTCTGATGGCCAAGTTTTCCACCAGATGATTGAGTTGCTTCAGAAAATCTAGCATTCCCTTCAAGAGAATGAGGAAGTTGGTGGAGTTGAATACTAGCGAGAAGGAAGGACTCCTGAAGGTGAGCGTTCCTGTGAAAGGAAACACACAGTGACAAGATGGACTTGATTTCTTGCCATCATTGCAAGGAGGACAACTGATTCTCGGTACCGGAGAATGATGGTGAGACATTTGATGCTGCTATTGAGTCCAGAAAACATTCAAATTTCATCTTGTATTATTGCGTTTAATAGTAAAGTATTGAAAAATTGGTAAAAAACCTCTAACCTTTTCCAAAAACATTAAAAAAAACTTTCGTTTTTTTGGGGGGGGGGGTTTAAACCCCCACCTTTTAATAAATTATGAAATAAATCCTAGGTATTATAAAAAACTAAGACATCATTATATTAAAATAGAAATAAATACATAAAATTTGGTTTATGATTTATTTTTCTAAATTTGAGTTTGTGATTTTTTCCTAAAAATTGAGTTTTTTACTAAAATATTATTATAGATTAGCACATTACACCAAAATATTTTTAATTTAAAAAGATAAAATTAAGATATATTTAAAATATAACTTAAAAATATTTTAAAAAGTGACTAATATTAATTTCTTTCAGAAGGAAAAATTCGAACATGTTCAAATTAAAACACGGAATGTGCTAATCAACACTATAATAAAGCAGTGTGTCTCTCTCTTGAGATGATACATCAGTAATAAATGAAAAAAGTTTGTCATCCAATAAAATTATTTCAATACTACATATCAAATTAAGCTGCCACATCAATTAGTCAAAAACTATATAATCCAATAAAATATTTTAATTAAACACATCAGATTTTATAGAAAAAAAAAAAATTTAATCCAATAAAATCATTTTAATTAAAAGCATCAGATTTTAGAAACGGACGGTACGGCAGAGACACGAACAACAAAGACAATGGAGACACAGAGACGGAGACGAGATAGAGAGACAGAGACATAGATGTTAACAGAGAGATAGAGGCGGATATAGAGACAAAATTTCAGTATCAATCACCTAATTACAACGACGAATAGAAGTTTTGATCGAATAAAAATCTTTGACGAAGGTTGTAGATAAATTTAGACTTATTTTAGGAAACTAAATAATTTCTAGCAAGTTTCATTCATGCAGGGAGGAGAGAAAATTAAGCACCCATTATTTTATATTTGTTTAATATTAAATTAAGAATTTAGAATCTATTATAATAAAATGATGCAAATTAAATTCAATTAGTATCTTATCAAGATACGCGATAGTAAATGCTGACCTTAGTAGTATCACTTATACATGATCAATGCAAATCTTACTAATTTAACATTAATTAAAAAAAACTGATGCAAAACATATAATGATTATTTTATTTTAAAAACGGTTTTAATGGATACTAAATACCTATTTACTTGTAGTTAGAGAGAAAAAGAACAAAAAAATTGGTATAAACCAAACAGGTGAAGAGTCTTTACCGCTGTTGAAAAATACTCTTATATGTATTACTTGGGTATTTACATGGTCATATTTTAAATTGTTATATACAAGTAATCTCTAATCTGTAAGCAATTATGTTCTTAACATGACTTAATAAAACAAAACTATTTCAAACAAAAATTTTAAGACATTGTGAGTCTACAAAGGAAAAAAAACCACAACATATCTTCGAATCAAAAGAATATCAAACATTTTAATGTTACATGTCCATCCAATTTTATGGCATAAAAACAATTGCAGTAGAAGTATATATAACGAAACAAATCCCACTCATCTTCAAGTTACTCATTCATCTAAACGAATATTAAAATAGTTTACATATACAATAGCTAAATACAAATTGGTTTAAAAACAAAATACTCAATTGCCTATAAAAAATAATTTACTAAGTTGTAAATATATATAAAAAAAAGATCCTGTAATGTAGTTCGGGTATTTACCTAGTCTATAATAATATTTTAGTTAAAAACTTCAATTTTAGAAAACAATCACAAACTCAAATTTAGAAAAATAAATCATAAATCAAATTATATATATATATATATATTTAATATAATAATGTATTTAGTTTTTTGATAATAACTAAAGTTTATTTCATATTTATTAAAAGATGAGGGTTTAAAAACTAAAAAATGAAAGTTTTTTTAATGTTTTTAGAAAACCTCAAAGTTTTTTTACCCATTTTTTCTAAAGTATTATATAGATTATTTTGTAATAGCATCACACGTGGTAATATGGGGTAACTTTATTACTCATGTTATAAAAGGGAATCTCGACGAAGGTTTTCCCAATTTCGATTCGAGTGGAGGAGATGATGCAATTGCTGGCTCTAAATACGGCAGCCATTTCCAGAACACCGCCACAAACCCTAGACCCTTCTTCTTCTTCTTTCTCTCTTCTTCAGGTGACTTTTAACTCTTCATCTGCTCTTTGTTTTTCTCACGCTTTGTGTTTGTTATATAATTCATTAAATCAATTTCTCTGATCCGCAGAAATTGAGCTCCCGATCCGGTCTTGTATCATGTTATCCTAATCCACTTCGACGGCGATTATCTCCATCTCTCTCGCTTTTCCCAAGGTCTAAAGGTCAGAACTACGAAATTCTCTTTATCTCTGATGTTGATTAGGTTATTGTATCCTTATGAGCTTATCGGAAATTAGTATGACCATTGGTTGTATAAAATTCTTGGACCAAATGATCAAATAGGTCAAAGAACTGTCTTTGAATCTTCAACTTCTAATTAACTAATCAAGAGTTTCATGTAGATACGTGTGGTTAGTACTCACAAGAATCTTTCATAGATAAGAAATTTCAATTTGAAATCAGATTGCTTTACTTGTCTTGCTAGTCTCTCGAGTTTGATGTTGTGATTGCATTGTTTGTTCTCAAAAGCGCTTTGACATAATCATTTTTTCGTTTTCCTTATGGCTAGCGTTTGATTTTGTTTGAATTGCTTTAGGGATATACAATTTCAATTGTAGTTGGTGAACAAATAAGTTACAATGTCTCTCTGATACAGGAAAAGTTCTTCTTTTTGTTAAAGTTTATATCCAGTTTCTGTAGATTGCTTCTTGTGTGTGTATCTTCTCCTTGAGAAATTTGTATTTTTTTTGGTTTATGGTTGATTTTTCTGGAGTTTTTACAGTTGTAAAGGCTGTGGCAACACCAGACCCAATCTTGGAAGTATCCTTAACTGAGGAAAATGTAGAAAGTGTTTTGGACGAAATCAGACCATACCTTATGTCTGATGGTGGTAATGTGGCATTACATGAGATCGATGGAAATATTGTGCGAGTTAAGTTGCAGGGAGCTTGTGGATCATGCCCAAGTTCTGTTATGACTATGAAGATGGGTATTGAGCGTCGTCTAATGGAAAAGATCCCTGAAATAGTGGCTGTGGAATCGGTTCCAGATGGAGAGACAGGCCTTGAACTAAATGAAGAAAACATTGAAAAGGTTAGATTTTTGTATAACCTATAGGTTGCATAAGTTCTTTGCAACTGAATATGTGGTTTTGTGTTATTACTTATTCACTTGCTCAAATCCTTATTTTTGGTTTCAATACTGTTTTGTTTCGCACACTTTAAGAGAAGAACATTGAAAAGGTTAGATTTTGGTTTAAGCTCTAGGTTGCGTAAGTTGTCTGCATATGTGGTTATGTGTTCTCACTTACTTAAGTTATTTTTTCGCCCCTTGAACTGAAAAGGTTAGTTTTGGTATAACCTCTAGGTTGCTTAAGTTCTCTGCATATGTGGTTTTTCTAACTATCACTAGCTCAAATGCATATTTTTGGTTCAAATACTGTATTTTCGTGCCTTAACTGAATGAAGACAACATTGAAAAGGTTAGTTTTGGTATAAGCTCTAGCCTCTAGGTTGCTTAAGTGCTCTGCATATGTGTGACTGTGTTATCACTTACTCAGACCAGATGTTGCAAATGGGATTTTGTGTTTCTTGCGAAATCGTTCTTGCGTGTGGGGCTTATTGTGAATCATTTGTTAATCCTTTGGAGTTGATGTGTGATGTCAAAAAAACGCTTTGTGTGCAATATTATTGTTTAGGTACTGGAAGAAATCAGGCCTTACTTGATCGGAACAGCAGATGGTTCGCTTGAGCTGGTGGAGATTGAAGAGCCTATAGTGAAGATAAGAATCACAGGACCTGCAGCTGGAGTCATGACAGTTCGAGTAGCGGTAACTCAGAAACTCAGAGAGAAGATTCCGGCAATTGCAGCAGTTCAACTTATATAGAAACCACAGTGCAAAGATTACTTTTTCTTGTACTCTATATCTCTTTCTTTGTATTAGCTCCTTTGTATAGTGTTGTTTTTTGCATAGATAATAATACTGTGTTGACATTTTGATATTTGTACCCAAAAATAAGTTTTTGAACGTTCTTTGGTCAACTTAACCACGCTTATTCCTCCTAAACAATTTTTATATTGTGATCAAGAGTGTCATCTTAACTTAGGATAGGGTTCGGGTTCTTTTTGTTTTCAGCCTCTACTACATCCATCCAAATTATCATGACATTAAGGTACCAAGTCAAATGAGTAGATTAGGAATTGTGATAATATGGGAAGGAGTTAGAATACCTTCATTTCCTCATAATCAATTTTCGTTTCTTTTCCCCATTGATTCACATTTTCATCTCTTAGCGTTGAACTCTTTCTTTTCTTACTAGTGTCCAATGGGTGTTTTAGCGTTAGCAATTTGCCAACTCTCCACTTACTTGATTCTCTCTTTTCACTCTTCTATTCATTAGGTTACCAAGTTTTATCATTCCCTTCCATAGGAGTATAGGACAATATCTTACTATCTAGTCAAGATTGTATATTTTTAGGATTGTGTTTACCTCTTTGTTGGTTTGTAAAATGTAGGTTTGGCTAACAAAAAGGTTTTGGGAATTAAAAAATCTTCACTTATTTGACTGGAAAATCCCATAAATAATAAAAAATTCTATTTTAAATCTTTAAGGTTTTGCATTTTATCAAATAGAGAATAAACTCGTGTATTTGATATAACATACATTAGTTTATATACAACCCAAAGAAAGAATATCCTTATCGGATCAGATATAATCTAACAGTTCATATCTACTATATAGATATAGAATAGAATCATAACTATATATCGATATTCACTAAATCTCCAATACTCCCCCTTAAGTTGGAGAGTGATGATCCCGTACTCCCAACTTGCCAAGAAGATAATTAAATTGCCAAAGCCTTAATAAATATATATGCTACCTGCTCTGTCTTGAATTACTTGGTCGCAATTACCTTTGCTTGAACACCATCTCGAACATAATGGCAATCTACCTAAATATGCTTTGTTCTTCCGTAGAACACCGAGTTATTAGCAATATGCAATGCCGCGTGATTAACACCAAGCATTTTCAACAAGGAAATGACTCGTGTGAGCCATTGCCTGGTATTCTGCTTAAGCAGAGGACCGAGACACAATCTGTTGTTTCTCCATTTTCCGAGTAACTATCGGCCCTCCAAGCATCACCACATAAACAGTTAAAGATCGACGCGTAAGTGGACAGGAAAAAATAATCGGAGTCCTAATAGGAAGTGAGAGAAAGATCACTGTCAGAACTGAGGAGGATACCTCTGCCCTGACACCCTTTGAGATATCTGACAACATGCAAAGCACCCTCCCAATTCCTTGTACATGGACTCTGCATAAACTGAGCTAAAGTGTGTACCACATAACTGAGTTTTGGTCTGGTTATCACCAAATAAACCAATCGACCAAAAAGACGTATGTACTTATCCGGATGCGGATAAAATTTTCCATCTTCCGTAGCAAGATTTTGATTTTGTTCCATGGGAAAGTGCACAGGCTGAGCTCCAAGCAAGCCACATTCAGAGATAACATCAAGAGCATATTTACGTTGAGATAACTAAATACCTTGTTTTCTTCGAGAAACCTCCAGACAAAGAAAATGCTTCATAGGACCAAGATCCTTTATGTGGAAATACTCACTTAAATATGTCTTGAACTTTGAAGAAAGCTTGATGTCACTACCACTAATCACCAAGTCATCAACATACACAAATACATAGAGTACCGAACCACCACTGATGTAAGTGAAAAGAGAATAATCGGATTTGTCCAAATCAAATCTCTTAAGCACTTCTCATGCACCACCATATTTTTTGAAACCGGGGTGTTACAAAATCTTACCCTTTCTTTTAAACCCTTGTGATTTCCTTGAGTGAGACCTCTTTTTGATAAAGCTAATATATGCAAAATCTTGATAGAATGAGAACAACAATGATTAGCTTCCATTTTAGCTAGTCTTGTGGTCCATCAAAAGCTAGCATTAGGAGGAGTACTTCATAATGATGGTTTGGTTTCACTGATGGAATTGGGAAGAGAAGGAAAATAGAGTGAAATCGGGAGAAAAAGATATAAAAGAGGCCAAATGCTTATTTTTGGAAAAAAGAATCAGAAACTCGAGAAGTGGGATAAAGATGTGATAGCTCTAGAGTTATGTGCTTAAAGCTAAAGGTTTCCTCTAAGTAAAGAGAAAAGAAAATAAAAAGAAGAATTAAAAGTGATAATTAGAAAAGAGGACTTGAAAGTAAAAGAGAGAGCTTATGTTTGAAAATATAAAAAGAAAACTTCCTAGTGTTTTAAGAATGTGAAAAGGGGTTTGGTTTGATAGCCACATAAGGCTTTTGGGGTTGGATGAGTAGAGAATAGAAGAAAAGCGGATTGTCTAAGATATTGGTGTTTAATTCAAAGTTAATTATGGTTCGAACAATGAAAGTTATGATTTGTATGCATAAATTATTTCCATCTTACAAAATTTTGCACAATGTCAAGAATTTTGTTTCCTTGAGAGTAAGTCACCCGGAAACAACAAACCTTCTTGCACTCACATCTTAGTGCTAAAAGTATTTTCCTCCAAACCAATTGGATTTGGTCATTTTGCCATTCGCGTGTCCACACTTTGAATCGAAAAATGGAATGTGACGATTGATTGATAGGGGTGGCTAGCAGATTCTTGACTTTGAATGTAGAGAAAAATATTTGGAGTTGCGATAAGCCTTGAGAAGTTAGAGTGGATTAACAAGTATTCTCTAGCGAAACGTTGTCGCTCTCCCCTATGTTGTTATGATGATTGCTTAGCTAGGTTCTTTTGGTTATGAGTTCCAGTTTTCAAACCTCTCTTTCGCTCAATTTGCATTTTATTTTCTTGTGGAGAAGAAAAAGGCAAGTCCGGAGAGTTGATATCTACATGTTTTACATCTTTGTTTTGGTCACTTTTCATCTCATTTCGCATCATCTAGACGTGTATAAATGCATTTTAGTCTCATTTTGCATTATCTTGCATTTTAGATTCATAAGTTGTTGAGTCTTTTTAGATGCTTATGAGACTTGGAGGATCTCGGAGACTTAGAATTGAGGAGAGGGGCAAGAAGAGATGATAAACAAAGTGAAGAGGAACTTGTAGCGGTCATTCAAACTGCTCAGAATCTGACGCAGCTGAAAGATTGCTTCAGAAGAAAATCTTTCCATAACCAGTTTAATCTTATATTCGGGGTCAAAATAGAAAATTGAGTTAGTTTTCTAATGGGATTGGTCTCAAGTCATTTGGAGATGTATTCCAAGAGTTATTGTCGAATTATTGGACATATATAATCTCTTGTCGCGAATAAATAAGGAAACATAATTTTGTGTTGACCAAGATGTTTAGAGTTGACCAAACTATTTTTATTGCTTTCATATAAATACTTATAAAAAAAACTTCTAAACATAAGTTTTCTTCTCTCTAGAGTTGGTTTTTAAATCCAAACTCTCTTTAAACATTTTGGATTGATTTTCATCATACTATGCCACTTTATTGAAATATTTTTTCACCTCTACCTTTGTAAATTCATGTTTTTATTTTTTCCTTTCTCATTTTTTCATTTTAGTTGTTAGTCTTTTAGTTGGATCATGAGGACTATCCAAGGATCTTGGTTCTCAATAGTTTCAGCAATTATCATACATATTTCTCTAGGTAGATTCTAGAACTCGCAACACTAAGGTAAGTTTATCTTTAACAGGGCTACTTTTGATAACCAAGCTAACTATGTCTAACCTTCTCCGTGACTCAACCGAAGCAGGCACACAGCAAAGATTAGCATGCATTATGTCCTAGTGGTCTTAATTCACAGCACGCCATGACTAAACCTACTAGCATGTCATGGTGAAATCTTCTCTCTATAGCTAGTTCGGGATAGAGGCACAAGCGCGGATAGCGGGACATATCTTAAGTTTAGTTACAAGTGATCAATCAAGTAATAAGCATTTAGGACGAGTCTAGAAGCTAGAACCTTAATATGATAGTGAGAAAAACAAATCTAACAACCTATATAATATTGAATCATGAATCCCCTTCAAGCACTCCCCACTAAACCCAACAAAAAGACTACTCAGACATAATCAAACAAATTATGGCAAAAGATGATATGGAAAGCATAATTATATATAAGTTTAAAGAGGGTTTTAGGGATCTTCTCTTTAGATTAATATATCTTCTCCCTCAAGGAAGTGAAAACAAAAATCAAGATGAAAAGAGTTGAGAAACAAAAAAAGGAGGCAACGATGGAGATGGTGATCTTCGAGGTGTCTTCAATGGATGGGGGCGGCTCTGCTGCTCCTTATTTGCTTATGTTCTCTCAGGTTCATGAGGATTTGTATATATAGTGTTTCAATGCGGTAAAATTAGGTTTACGACTCTTCAGGACGAATTAAATGAAGCATGGTTGTTTTGGTCAAAAAGGCTTCGGAGTGGTACTGGCACTGGCTAGGGCTCTCTGTCAGCGCCAAGTGGGTCTTCTAGTGCTGGCCCGTGTCTTCTGTCCATGCTGGTAGGTCTCTTCAGGGGCATGTCTTTGGCTCATCATAACTTTTGATTGGCTGGATGGATTGGGTGATTTCAATTGGAGGTGGACATGTTTTGCTCCCTTTTTGATCCACTTTGTCCAGAAACCCATAAAGACTCTAAAAACTACAAATACTCGAAAATCCTTATGAAAACATTAGTTTCACTTGAAATCCTTATTAAAAAATCATTAAAACGATAGCTAAAATAGGTAAAAATACGATGTTGTCAACTCCCCCAGACTTAGAATTTGCTTGTCCTCAAGCAAACAAGAAACTAAAGTCATGGAAGAGATGTTTGAAAAGCACAGGAACTCGCTTGCTATCAACGACCGTGTCTTAAAAGATAATATGTGGACTCCTGAAAACAAAAACTCACGTTAGAACATTCTCACTATAGTCCCTCAACCTTTTCAGCTCTTTCCATCCGTCCCAAACCTACAAAAGAACTATGATTCACATCAGTCAACTCCCTATATTCATTAAGTTAGGCGTGAGATTTCTTATCAGATAGTGTCATTCAGGGTAGACGGCGCTTAGTAAAAGGGAGGCTTTTTGGTGTTTGGTGGTGGAGCTTAAAGTGTTTAGGGTTATTGCATGCGGTGGATAATGTTAGCTATCATGCAAAACAACAAGAGAGCTGAGAACTATTGATGTCCATGGTTTCCCTCTACTTCATCTTAGAATGTCTCTCTTCTTCTTGTTCTCGATTCCCCAGACTTATATTTTGCTGCAAGGTATTTTTGAATCTTATGTAAACTACTCCAACTCTTCTGTAAAGTGATCCATGGAATTCTTTTTGGATTTTTCGTGCTTCAGAGACTTTTATTGAGTAACTGTTTCCTTTCCTTCCGTTTTTCAAAGGGGAAACGTTTCTCTATGAACATTAGTCTCATAAGACACAAATTCATACATGATTTTTGTGATTCCCTTGGATAAAATAAATTTCCAACTCATGTCTTAATACTCTATTATGTTTCTGATACTTCGGTCTTCTGTAGAGGAAAACCGTGTTGTTCTTTTCTCTTCGGCTTTTTTGCATATAGCTGCAAAAGAGAAAGTTAAACTGAGATTGGTTGAGGTTAGAAGGTTGTTAGTTTAAGGGTGTGGAACCACTAAAAGTGAGTGGCTATTCAAGATCAAGTACTTGAATAAAAAGGAATTGGAAATACCCAATTCGAGATCCATGAATAGAAGGAGAAATAGAAGTCCATACCTTTGGAGTTGATAAATAGTAGTGGTGGATTTGGAATCTCCACAAAAATTGAATGAGAATTATGCAAAGATATATAGTAAATTTACCTTGGCCTACACGGTTTTGGTTTATGTTGTGTCATCATCTCGAGCTTGTTCTCACAAGTGATCTGCGCCTGGGCTGATCCGGTTTGGAATGGTGCCATGTTGTTATTGTAAGGAGCTTGGGGCTGAAAGTTGTTTTCCACCATATTTGGCGTTTGGAAACTTGTTTTGAAAGGGGCTTAGAATTTTGTGGGTAGACCTGGTCTTCAGGATTTTCCACGTTCGGGTTCTTGTAAGAAAGATTAGTAGTATTTCTAAAGTTATTGTTGAAGTTGTTACCATAGCCGCAGTTTTGGTAGTATCCTTGAGCACCAACATAGTTTACTTCTTCTTCTTAATTGTTTTACATTGGATCAAACTTGTTGAAAAAATCTTCTACAGCACCTTCAATGGTGTCACACGCTTTCATTGGGCGTTGGTTGCTACTTATAAGTTCTTAAGCTCAAATATTTGCTTAGAATCTGATTCATTAGAGCGTACAGCTCTATCAAAGTCACGTCAATCGTTACTCTATTGCTAGTAGCAAGGTTTTCAATGAGAGCTCTTCCTTCTTCGAAGGTCTTAGTGGCCAAGTCGCCATTGCTGTCCGTATCAAGTGAAAGTTGATATTTAGGGTGCAATCCCCTGTAGAAATTTGTCATAAGATTACCGTCTGAGAAGCCATGGTAGGCTTCATGGAAAGACTCGATCGGTCCTTGTTGAAAACCATGTAGCTTGTTTCTGAGAAGATTAGATCGAGACTTAGTGTATAAGTGGTTAAGGAAGACAGTTCTGCATCCTCTCCAAGTAGTAATCGATCCAGCCGGTAAAGACTTCAACCATTGATGGACTTTGTCGGCAAGAGAGAAAGGAAAAAGCTTACATTTTAGGTTGTCTTCGGGCACTCCAAATGTCCATGTAGTGCGGCAGATTTCTTCAACGACATAGATGTGGTCCATAGGATTCTCGGTAGGCAGTCCATGGAATTGGTTTTGTTTCACCAAAGCAATGATTTGAGGTTTAATCTCTAAGTCTTGTTTTTGTTGGTGAGGCAAGTTGATAGCGGAGCGATCTTGAGCATACTGATTTGGAGCATCATAATCAGCGGTTGTTCTCCTTCTCAAGAGTGGTATGTAAGCGTCTTGTCTGACATCAACACGATCTTGTGGCTGTGAATTGATGATATTTTTGGCCTGTTGAGAAGGCATGCCTTTGTTTCCTCCTACGCCTAAGGGACGAGCATCACGTGGCGCTTGTTCTCGACCAACTAGAGGGTCGACATTCTCTGCAACTCCGAGTGGTGAAGGTTCAAAGATGAAGTTGTCTTCTTCATTGTGTAGAGGCTGTCCATGATCGTCAAGGGCTAGAACTCGTTGGTGTTGTCCAAGGTTGAGAGCTCCTTGGTCTTGGTTCCTTTTTTTGGCCATGTGTTGTTCTCTTTGTAGTCTTCTTAGCTCCCTTTCAAGTCATCCAATGTCTTGGTAGATAGGCACACTCCCTGAGTCTTGACCCCTAGTCATGCACTGCAAAAACACAAGACAAACACTTGAAGGAAATAGACGTTCTTAAAACCAATGAAAGTAAAAACAAATTTTTTAAAAAAATAATAATAATAAAAAGGTGTCATAAACTAGAAAGAATTAAAAAGCGACTAAATCTCCCCGGGGACGATGCCAAAAACTTGATGTGTGTCAGGTTTTACCTCGAATAGACACAATGGTAAGACAACATGTGCACAACCAAATTGTGTGTAGTTCTTAAGGATCGATCCCACAGAGAGAGTGAAGTCAGAAGAATGAATCCTTTGAGAATATAACTTATATTAAGGTGAATGTTTTTGGGTTTTCTAAACTAATACTAAGCAATAAAAAGTGATGTAAATTCAAGAGATTAAAGCGTTGGGAGATGGGGATTATCCATGGATCTTTGGTTCTCAATAGTTTCAGCAATTATCATACATATTTCTCTAGGTGGATTCTAGAACTCGCGACCCTAAGGTAAGTTTATCTTTAACAATGCTACTTTTGATAACCAAGCTAACTATGTCTAGCCTCCTCCGTGACTCAACCAAAGCAGGCATAAGGCAAAGACTAGCATGCATTACATCCTAGTGGTCTTAGTTCACAACAATCCATGAATAAATCTACTGGCATGTCATGGCAAAATCTGCTCTATCTAGCTAGTTCGGGATAGAGGCACGAGTGCGGATAGCAGGACATATCCAAAGTCAGTTACAAGTGATCAATCAAGTAATAAGCATTAAGGACGAGTCTAGAAGCTAGAACCCTAGTATGACAGTGAGAAAAACGAATCTAACAACCTATATAATATTGAAATCACACATAATCAAACAAACCATGACAAAAGATGATATGGAAATCATAATTGTATATAAGTTTAAAGAGGGTTTTAGGGATCTTCTCTGTAGAGTAATTGATCTTCTCCCTCAAGGAAGTAGAAACAGAAATCAAGATGAAAAGAGTTGAGAAACGTAAAAAGGAGGCAATGATGGAGATGATGATCTTTGAGGTGTCTTCAATGGATGGGGGCGGCTCTGCTGCTCCTCATTCGATCTCCTTCTCTCAGGTTCATAAGGAGTTGTATATGTAGTTTTTCGTGGCTGTACAATTAGGTTTAGGGCTCTTCGAGACGAATTAAATGAAGCACGCTCATTTTTGTCAAAAGGGCTTCGGATTGATGCTGGCGCTGGCTCGGGCTCTCTGTCAGCGCCAGATGGGCCTTCCAGCGCTGCCCTGTGTCTTCTGTCCACGCTGGTAGGTCTCCACAGGGGCATGTCTTCGATTCATCGTAACGTTTGATTGACTGGATGGATTGAAGTGATTCCAATTGGAGGTGAAATTTTTCTCTTTTAGCTTTCCAAGGATATGAATAACGTTGAATTTGGCTAATGGGAAGGTCTTCACACACAGCCTTCAATCTCGAGTTCAAAAATTGTCTCAGAACATGGTTTGCTCCCTTTTTGATCCATTTCGTCCAAAAACTTGTAAAGACTCTAAATACTACATATACTCGAAAATCCTTATGAAAACATTAGTTTCACTTGAAATCCTTATTAAAAACACATAAAAACCATAGCTAAAATAGGTAAAAATACGATGTTATTAGTGTTTAGTGAACTTGTTGGACTTATTTCTTAATGCTCATTGATTATTTGATTGCTAACGAAAGTTTTTGATGATTGTATAATTAATCAAATGATTAGTGACATGGAAATTGATTAGTCATTATTATGAGTTCTATGTTCTAGGATGGTGGTTAACTCAACATCTTGCATCATTTTTTATTGTAAATTCACTCTTATGATAGTAGAATTCATGGTCCAATTCTTTTATCTTGTTTTCCTCTTTGCATTTTACTTCTTTTCTTTCCTTAGTTTATAAGTTTCTTAAAAACCAAAATGATTTGCTCTAAGTTAGTTTGAATCTCAATCTCTAGTGTATGATCTTTGATCTTTAGTCCTTGTGGTTTGATACCTAAAGTGCTACAATGCACGATAGAATAGTTGTAGAGTTGTAAAACGCCATTATCAATTTGGCACCGTTGTCGGAGACTATACAATTGCCATTAGAGTTATGATTCAAATTGAGACTAGGATCATTTATTTCCTTTTGTTCAAATATTTTTCCTTTTTTCTTGTGAACTTCTCTTCTCCAATTTTCCTCTCCAAGACCTAAATTTCTTGTGTGCTTCACATTCGAAGGATTCATTTTACTTTTTTGATTAATTCATGTGTGTGATGATTTAAGTGTGATGATTTATTTCACATTTAGGCTTTTCATTGTATTTACTATCTTTTAGCCGATTGCATCTTATGAATTTCTAGTTTGTAAGTCATAAGTTAAGGTTTGATATAGACATAGAAATTTATCTCCAGTCTTTTGTCTTACGTTGTATCTCCCTCTTGCAATAATAATATGAGATGACATGAATCAGTTGACGTAAACAATCTCCTAGATTTATTAATATGAAGAATATCTTTCTCATGCAAAATCAAATGCTTCCAATTAAACTGTTACAGACTTGCATATGTACAAAGGGAAAAAGAAATAAAATAGGAGAAGGAAGTAAAAAAGTCTAGTGTTATAGGAGGCACAATAGAGTTTTTATGCATCCTTAACTGGTACACACAACTGAATTCAATTGACACAGAGCTATAATGATGTAGCAGTGACCTTGTTGTCTAACTAGTAATAAAAGCCTTGTTTCTTTCAACTTCATTGACGGTAACAGAAATGAGAAAAGTTCAACTTAGACACGCATGAAATAAGTGTGTTAAAGCTAATTTGCAATTAAGAACACTACAAGAAAACAACGAAATTCCAACTAGGATTATATTCAGAATTTAGTCAGAACTCAGAGATTCCAACCACTTTTTAACGAAAACAAATTAGTCAGAAAATGAGAGTTGGAAATGTATTTTGGTCGGATATTGGTCATAAATTTCTGACCTATTTCCGACCAACTATATATGGATTTAAATTTTAATTAAAAAAATTGGTCGGAAATTATATATATTTAAAAAAGAAATACTAACAATTATCAAAAAATAAAAAAAATTAAACAAATTATCTTACAAAATTAATAAATATAAGAAAGGAGCAATTGATATAACAATATAGAAAAAAATAATAAAGTATGGAAATATTTTTTAAAAATTGAAATTAATATCTTAATTGGTTGAATGTTTGGTAAGATTTTATAAAGTTTTGAAAATTTAAAATCTTTAGAAAGTTTAGAGAGAAGGTAGATAAATGTTTGAAAATTAGAATTGATTTGGAAAGAAAAAATCGTGTGGGTTATATAGAAAAATGTGCCGGTCCGAAAAATTTTCGACCAATTTCTGACTTGTAAATATATATATATCCAACCAATTTACGACTATATATATATATATATCGATTTATATAAACAAAATATTATGGTTAGAAATTTTCGACCAATTTCCAACCAAATTTATAATACTATGTTTTAAAAAATATACTAAAAATCATCATAAATTTTTATTTATTAAAAAAAATAGTCAGAAATTCTTTACAAATTTAGGCTTCGATTGGTAACTTGCATAATGGCAGAATTTTTTTTTAGAATTTCATTATGTAAGTATTTTATCAATCACAAAATATTGCATAATGATACACAACTAGGAAAAACGTAAGATTTGTTTTTTTTTCCTAAAAAATACAAGTAAAAGTTCATTACGCAATTAAACTACTATATGCGTGCTTATTTTCATAATAGATTTTTACTTATACTTTTAAGGCAAACATCTATATAATTTATTTCTATATATATATATATATATATATTATATGCTAAAAATTAACTATTGAAAATATATTAAAGTTACAATTATTTAAATAAAAAGTATGTTACTTGATCTTTCAATTAAATTTTAGTATATGTTACAACTTTATATTATGTTTAGAATAAATAGTGAAAAAATTTGTTTTACATATGCTAAAAATTAACAACTGAAAACAAATAATTTTTCACAATAAAATATTATTTAATAATATGAAAATAGCTAAAATTTATTTAAAATTTATGTATAAATTACTTATTTAATATATGTAAACTTGTAATTTAATATTATACTCCGTCATTCTACAAAATTTATTCAATTGCACAAAATGTTTATTCTATAATTTTTTATTCTGCAGCTTTTCACTGTGTAATTTTTTATTCTGCAATTATGCTATTAAGGGATTATTCATTGTTACCAATCGGAACCTTAGTCAAAAAATTTATATATTTTTTTAAAATATAATAATAATAATCATCATAAAATTTCTGACTAATTTCGACAAACTCGCGAATTGGTAAAAAATTGGTCGGAAATTGGTGTACAATTTTCGACCAAGTTCCGACTAAATATTTTTTTTTGTTTTTTACCAACTAATTTTTTACCATTCTCTGACGATTTTCAACTTTGTCGGAAAATAGTCAGAATATTTCTGACCACCATTATTAGTTGGAAATGGTGGTCGGAAATAGACATGTTTTCTTGTAGAAGAAGGGGAAAACTGGACCAATCTTTCCCCTTTGTTCCTAAAGTTGCAGACTTTTAGCAATGTCTCCAACCAAAGCCAAACCCAGATTTTGGTTCGTGATTCAAGTTTGGAACTGGAATCTCAAGTTAATTATTTCATACATTGTTCTTACCAATTCTCTCTTCCTCCAAATGCGTCCATTATCATCCTTTGAATCCTACAAGAAACCTAATGATGTCTTTGTATTTTACCCCATTTTAGCATGCATTTCTCATCATTTAGATATAGTTTTATCACTTGTTTCACCCCATTTACTGTCATTTTCACTCATTTAGCATTCATATTAGGTTTTGCATTAGATTTGCCTACATATAGCATTTTGGAGTTGTTTTCAGGGCAACTGGATGCTTTTTGGAGATTTACTGGAGTTGAGGAAGAATGGCGAAGTGAACTCGATGAAGCCACTCGATCTAGAGACCAGAGGCCACCACTCGAGGTGCAAGCCGAGTCCTATGCCAAGACACAGCCTTTGGAGGACCACCACTCGACTAGAGAACTTGACTTCATGACCGAGTTGAAGCCTGAAGATTTCACCAACTCGACCTCACTACTTGACTTGCAGGCCGAGCTCTACATCTGTCCTAATCAGACTTAGTTGTTTTGTTTTTTTTTCATTTTAGGGCTTTCTTTATAAAGCCCTTCCTGTAAAAACCCTAGAGGATCTTATCTTTTTGCTTTATCTCTGTAGCCACCTAAAACTCTTTTGATTTTATAATCTAGATCTACTCTTTTCCTTTATCTGTTTGCATTTGATTTCTTCATAATCCTTCTAATCTCATCATCTTGAATCTGAATATGCTGTTTATTTCATTTTCTGGGTTTGAGCAATTTAGGATGATATCTGAGTAGTGAACTAGGGTTCTTGAGGAATGGTTAGATCTGTGTAGAAATCTTAATCTCCTTAGATTTTAAGCCTATAATTGAATAGATCCCTTATGGATTAGGTGTTTGTAATGCTATTCCTTGCTAACCCCTTGGAATTAGATCCCAGGCATTTCACACCTAGAAAGTGTTTGATGAAATGCATGATCCACTAATGCAAGAGATTTATAATTTTTCACCAAGAGATTGGTAGTTGCAGTTGTATTTTGACATTGATGAACTCGTGCTTAATGCTTACTTATGCTATGTTTCATTGATACTTGCTATTTGTCTCATTGAATAGGTATTAAGATTAGAAAGTGGCATAGGTTTGTTGGTGTCTGTCACAAGAGTGGATTCACCTTTTTATGATGTTCATCGTCTAGGGATAGCTTATATGAAGTTGATTAAGAATCTAGGAGAGATTAGGAGGAATCACATATCCATGAACCCATTCCTCAGGACCTTTCTTCTTATTGATTGATATTCTGATTCTGCTTTGTTTGATTTCTCATTCTGCTTAGTTTTCATTTTGTTTTGCAACTTAGACTTGTTAGTTTATCGAAGAACTATCTATTTGTCTTGAATTAAGTGTATTTGATCATTTCCTAATTGTATAATAACACACTCATTTGGATTGACACCTTTTCTGCTACAATGACATGATATCATTGAGGAATTGAACTTAACATAGAAAAATCCTGTTACCAATTTGGCGCCATTGCCAATTGGGTGTTTGTTTGTTACATTTAGGATTTTAGATCTCTTAAGATCAAGTTCGTTTTCATTTTACTTTGGTTACTCACTTTCTGTATTTATTTTCTTTTAGGTACCACTCGACCTACAACTCGGTTTACTGATCGAGTCTTACCTTTGCTTCAGGCAAAAATCGTTTAAGCCACTTGGTCAACACATCAAATACCGCAACTCGTCCTGGTTCAATCGAGTCTTCTAACCGAGTTCCACTTCTGCTTCCTGCACCACTCGATCTGCTTCATCGAGTTCATCACATCGAGTTTACCTCTCTTGTATGCAAACAAGATCGCAGGAAAACCACAACCTTCTTCGATACCTCGACAACATCCACAGGCTACCTCGTGATCTCAGAGAACAGCGAGGCAGAATCAGAGAGGATATACAAGAGCAGGGGACAATGGAGAACCCACAGGGACAGAATCAAGCACCTGGTGCTCTAGCACAGAGGAGGCCCAGATATATAGGAGTGGGTGATGCATCCAGTACGCACACCCAATGACAAGGAATCGTCTCTCCTGCAATCCAGAATAATAATTTTGAGATAAAGAGCAGTTTGATCTCTAGGTACAAGGAAACCACTTCCACGATCTACCGATGGAGGACCCTCTGGACAACCTCGACGAATTCGACAAGCTCTGTAGCCTCACCAAAATCAATGGTGTTAGAGAGAATGGCTTCTAGCTGAGGCTATTCCCTTTTTCTCTTGGGGACAAAGCACACATCTAGGAAAAGAGCTTACATCATAGCTCCATCACCACCTGGGATGAATGTAAGTGAGCCTTCCTCGTAAAATTCTTCTCAAACTCAAGAACAGCACGACTCCGCAATGAAATCTCTGGATTCTCAAAGAAGCATACTGAAACCTTTTATGAAGCTTAGGAACGATTTAAAAGCTCCATCTCTAAGTACCCCCACCACAGATTCAGCACTGAATCCCTTCTGAGCACCCTCTACCATGGTGTGCTACCCAAGTTTTGAATGCTGCTGGATTCCTCCTGCGTATGTTCCAAAAACCTAGGAGATTCAAGAAAGAGTTAATGGAGAAGTATAAGGCTCTCTTTGAGGAGCAGCTAAAGAAAATTGCGAATGTTATGTCTTTTTCAGAATCCCTCAAGCTTAAACCTGCAAATCAGCAGTCCTTGAAGAACGCAGTGTTTGAAAGGATTAAGGAGTATGAGAGTTTAAAATCGGAGCGCCACGAATGTAGTGCCGTGATAGAGAAGATAGTGGTCCAAGAAAAGCTTGGCGATCCCGGTGCATTCACTCTGCCATGCTCATTAGGCCCTTTAATCTTAAAGAACAGCCTCTGCGACCTCGGAGCATCGGTGAGTTTGATGCCGCTCTCAGAGGCTCAGAAGCTAGGTTACAATAAGTACAAGCCAAGCAAGATCTCCTTGATGCTGGCAGATAGATCCATTAAACTACCTCATGGTCTCTTAGAATACTTACCTATTTAGGTCGGTCATGTGGAGTTGCCAATGAACTTTATAGTTCTAGAGATGGATGAAGAGCCTAGTGACCTTTTGATCTTGGGAAGATCCTTTCAAGCTACTGCTGGAGCCTTGATAGTTGTGAGGGATGGAAAGATTGATCTCAGGCTTGAAAAGGATCTGGTTATGAAGTTTAATATAAATAGTGCTATGAAGAGACCCACCATTGATGGACAGCTCTTCTCAATCATGGAAGTGGACAAGCTTGCTGAAGAATCATCAGAAGAAGTTGCTAAGGAAGATGAACCCCAATTTGATCAGACCAAGTGTAAAAAAGCTGAGAGTCTTCACAATCAAGCCTTGGAAAGCAAACAGTTGCTGTGTTCTGGAGAAGAAAGTCTCCCACCAGATCAATGTGAAGCTTACTTAGATGAAGAAGCCACTGAAAACCCAGTTTCAGATTGATTTAGGGGGAATGCGGAGTTCAATGATCCGTTTATTGAGAAAGAAGAAGAAGCTTTGTCTCAAGAAGCTACCACTCTTGTCACTAAAGAGGGGACCTCAGTGCCTCTCAACAAACCACCCTGACCATAAGAAGTGTAAGAAGTCAAGCTCAGTGACTTAAAACAAGCTCACTTGGGAGGAAGTCTCATGGCTATCCCTGTATATACTTTCGTTTTAAATCTCTTGTTATTTTTGATATGTTTTTTAGTTGTTTTGATCATCAGGTCCTAAGCTCCAAGTTCATGCAAGGGAGAGCAAGGAGTATGTGTTGGAAAAGCTGAAGAAGGACTCGATCTATAGGACTCGATCAAGGAACTCGGGTCAGGCACTGCATATTGTTTAGGTAACCACTCGGTTGACAGAACTTGGTCAAGTTGACCAAGTCCTACCTCAACCTCGGTCAACAAGCTAACTCGGGCAGTCAAACCGAGTCAAGCGGACCGAGTCAGTCAACCGAGTCGACTTTCCCTCTTAACCGCATGAATTTGAGTTTGAATTTCAATTTTTAATTCGAATTTTTAATTCAAATTTTTGCCAACTCATTCTCACACTTATTTGCGATTTCAAAGACATATCTCTCTAAAATGCAAAGTTTTCAAAAAATCTCAAACTTTTGATTTTCTACAGTCAATCAACCAACTCGATCTAGCACCATGTTCAGCCAACCCAAATCAATGAGACCCAAGTAAGAAACTCACACTCAAACTTTTAAGAATTTCTGGGATTTTGAGGATTTTCTGGATTGTGATGCTTATCGAATCAAAGGTTTTTAGTGTTTTAAACTTGTTAAACCTGCTTGATTGAAACTTAAATTGAATGAATATGCTTTTAGAATAAGTTTATATAGTCGAATCTGTGATTAATTGAAGAAATTTCTAGGATTTTCTGGGTTTAGGGTTTGAATGTTCTTGAGTGTAAAGTTAAATTACTTACCCATCCCTTATCTCTTAGCTTGCACAATTATTGTTTGGGTTATTTCACAAGGGACATAGCATTCAAAATGTCTTAGTTTTTTCTTTGTAGAGCCTTTGATAAGTTATTGATGAGCCCAAGAAAAAGCAACATCAGCTATAAGTAGAACACAAAGTCAAAGGTGTAAAAGTACTTGAGAAGCCATTATCTTGGCGTCTTTTGGTACTATCAGTCCTTTCGCTTTCAATATACTCAAGAACTTTGATGATAGAAGCAAATAAATCAACCAACCATAAAATGTGTGTAATGAAAACCCCAACGAGTATTATCAGGTCTTTGAAGTGCAAGCTCCTGATTCAATCCTTTTCCTGTATTGATTTCACCTTGATTGATCCCTTCCTTTATTCTCTTCCAATGGTCTTCTCGAATAATATCCTTTCTTTTACAAGACGCTTCAACCACATTTAGTAAGATAGAAATCATATCAAAGAAATTCTCCACTTTAAAGTGCTTTTTAGCAACTGCCACGACAACTAATTGAAGCTGATGAGCGAAATAGTGGACATAATATGCATAACTATTTTCTTTTCAAAATCAGAGATCTCAACCCATTGAATTCACCCTTCATATTACTTGCTCCATCGTAACACTGTCCAATTAATTTTTTCATACTTAATCCACGTTTAGCGAACAATGAATCAACAACACATTTTAGAGACAAAGGAGATATTTCTTGAACATGAATAAGACCAATGAACCTTTCTTTGACTATCCCATTTTTGTCAACAAAGCGAAAAACCAATGTCATTTGCTCTTTATCAGAAAGATCTGCAGATTCATCCACCAACAAGCAAAATACACCATGATAAACTTCTTGAATAATAGACTCAATAACTTCCTCTGCAAAGCAATGCACTAAATCTTTCTGAATTTGGGGAGACACCATTTAATTATTTTTTGGAGCATTCTCCAACACAACCTTACTTACAAGCTCATTTTGCTCTGAAGTGTATTTCAAAAGCTCCAAAAATTTTCTCTATTAGTTGATCCCACCGATTCATCATGACCTCGAAAAGACAATCCTTGTCGTAGTAAATTTCTACAAGAATCTATTGAATTATTCAATCTGATCTTGTATTCTTTTTTTGCTGCATCATCTTTCTTATAAAAAGAATGAATGATTGATTGACCTTGTCTCATCTGACAATCAGCTCTTTTCAATGCATTATTGTTAAAGCAATTCACCTCTCCCACATGCTCGCCGATTTTCTTAGGACTTTTCCAAGTATGAACGCCCATTGTCACAAATGCATCACTTCCACCTTTATTTTCAATGTAATCTCTAAACAAGTAGCAAAACAAACAAAAAAACCTTGTCTATTTCACACTATATTCCAACCAACTTCCATAGAGATCAAACCAATATGGATTAAATCTCTCATTTTATCTCCTGATAGTGTTTTAGGAAAAACATGGCCTCGAGGTTGACATGGACCTCTAATCAGATACTTGCATCTTACCTCATTTCTTTCGTTAGGATGATATTCCAAAATTATTTTCCTATCCACATGATCCCAAGACAAATCTTCCAAATCAGTTTCAGACGTCGATACAAATTTTCTTTTAAAAATTATGTCTATTGGTACCTAGTAAAAATAAAAATTATATTAACATATTAAGAATCAGTTTTAAATTAATACATAATCAAAATCTCAAATTACAACTCTTAACAGATAACTTAATTAGCAATAATAAACTTAACAATACTATAAATTAATTTTAAATAGTTAACTTATGGTTTTAATGTCGGCAACTTTGGAATGAATAAGAGAAAATTAGAGAAGACAACATTCTACTCTTTAGGTTAAAGGTCTTGCTAAGTACAGAGAAACTGAGACGTCGTAGAAGAAAGTGGATTTAGGGATCGTTTGTTTCTAATTTCATTAACTATATCCAATATCTAATATTCTATTGGGTTTGAATTTTTTTTATCTATTTTTAACAGGCTTTATGAAAAAAATCAAATTTTAAATGGGTCATAAGATTAAAAGAAAATTTGGACTTAAGGCCTGATGCACTTAAAAAAAAATAGAATGAGGCATTGTTTTATTTTTCTCAATTGAAGTGAAAGAAAAAAAAATCTTTACTGAAGGAAAAAAAAAAATTTGGATGACGCACGTGCCTTCCCTCCTATGTGAGTGGGTCCGCTCCTGTATAGATTGTATGTGAGTGGGTCCGCTCCTGTATAGATTGTATATTGTAGTATCTTCTAGTTATCTTAAACATAGAACTCTCCACTAATATATATATATATATATATGTATCTACTCTCTTCTATGAATTATACAATATACTTTATCTTCCTATCATTATTTGAGCAATGTTATAAACAAAATAACTTTACATTTACGTGGGATATTACAACAAATGTTATTGAATAATTTTTTTTATTTTTTTTCAAATCCTATTAATGATCATAATAATTATATATTTAGTTAGTCAATTCCCTAATAAATAGCACAAAATCAATATATAGATATTTCAAATTCTAATTCTTAATATATTAAATTTAAATCTGTTTATTTATATTTAGTATCTCCTAAATAAGCATGGATTTTTTAATTAGAGTATTTAAACTATATAATATTAAATATTTTTAAATAAAGTCATTAAGAATACAATAATAATCACAAAATTAATATAACTAAATAAAAAATTAGTAAATAATATTGTAAATTATTACTTTTCACATAAAATTAAACTCAGTTTTTTCACTTATTAATTATGGACAAAAATTAAAATTAAATTGATTACCATCTAACTTAAATAATTCGGATCTTCAAATATTTTTATTTTTATAATGGATAAGGACGGGTCATGATGGATCATAGCAGAGAAAGACGGATCATGACGGATCTCATATCGAATTTCTAATCATTGATAATAATTTATATATTTGAGTTAATCAAACAGTTATAGATTTTTGAATAATGTAAAAATATACGCATAACACCAATTAATTTGCAACAAAATTATATTACAAACTAACTTATTAAATAAAATTTTCAAATATATAAGATCGCACGTAATTATATATTAGTAATTTTAATTAACACAACACAAACCATATATAATAATAATAAATAAGATAAATAAGATATTAAAAATATAAAATAAATTTAATTTAAAACACTAATAATAATTCATACCAATATAAAAATAATAAAGTTTGAAGTCGACATATATATATATATATATATTAATAATACTAAATAACATTAATTATATGCTTACCAAAAAAATTATATTATAAAAAGAATCTATAAATTTATAAATTATATATTTTTTCGCGCTGCACAGCGCGGGTTACTATCTAGTTCACATGGTATTAGAGCAGAGATCCTATAAAAACCCTAAAAAAAAAAAAACTTTTTTCTTTCTTTTTTCCCCTTTTCTCGCCTTCTCCTTGCTTTTTTTTGTCTTCGTCTCTAGCCGCTTTTCATCATGGCTACTAGCTCTGCTTCTGTTGATTCCAAAAAATCTGCAATCATTGTAAATCCAACTGATCCACAAAACCCAATACTCTCGGTGAATATGAGTACTGTAACTCGTCTCACCACTGCAAACTACATAACATGGAGTTTGCAAGTTTCTTTGTTCCTTGATGGACTAAATCTGGAGCAGCACATCCCAGCTGGTGCTTCTATCCCACCTCCTGCGTTAAAGGTTAACGACCTCACCATGCCGAATCTCGCATACACTGATCTGATACCATGTGAATAAAGTGCATTTTCTCGGCGTTACGAGGTTCAATCTCAATGCTTCTCCAAGCTCTTTTTTCCATGGCCACTACAACACTTTATGCATGGAACACTCTAAGATCTACCTTTGGTCACCCATCTCGTGGTCACATAAACAGATCAAAGAACAACTAAAGAAAAGTAGCAAAGGTCAACATACTATTGATGAGTACATACAAGGTGTAAAGACAAAATCAGATCAACTAGCCTTGCTTGGAAAACCAGTTGATCATGAAGATATCATTGAGTACATCCTTGATGGACTAGATGATGACTATCAAAGAACAACTAAAGAAAAGTAGCAAAGGTCAACATACTATTGATGAGTACATACAAGGTGTAAAGACAAAATCAGATCAACTAGCCTTGCTTGGAAAACCAGTTGATCATGAAGATATCATTGAGTACATCCTTGATGGACTAGATGATGACTATCAAGGTATTGTTCAGCAGATCAATGGGCGAGACGTCCCACCCACACTCGAAGAATTGCGCGACAAACTTGTTAACAAAGAAGCTACAATCCTTTGTGTCCAAACAAGCCATGTTTTTCCTGTCATGGCTTATGTAACGATGAGCAAACCAAAGTCAAACTTCCAACCTCAACAACAATTTGTTGACAACCGGCAGTATTCCCGAGGCTTTGAAAATTGGCTGAACTACACGCCTCGTCCATCTCGACCATACTTAGGCAAGTGTCAGGCATGTGGAGTTCAAGGCCACAGTGCGCAGCGCTGCACACAATTTCGCATCATCGCTGCAGATGCACTCTTCATTTCGGCATCCTCATGCACATCTCACTACCATGTCTGCACCTCATTATGCCTCGTCTTGGTTGCTTGATTATGGTGCTTCACGTCATGTCACATCTGACCTGAACAATCTTGTGCTTCACTCACCTTATCACGGGAATGAAGCTATGATTTTACGTGATGGCTCAGGTCATGTGTTTACTCATACCTGTTCTGCACTTCTCCCTTTACCATCTCGTATAATCACTTTAAACAATGTGCTTTATGTTCTGCAACTTGAGAAAAATTTGATGTCGATTCGTCAAACTTGTGCATATAATGGTGTTTCTATTAATTTTGATCCTTGGTCTTATCAGATGAGGGATCTAATCACGGGGGCGCTTCTCAAAATAGGACGTAATAATAATGTGATGTATGAGTGGCTGGATTCCGTTTCTTCTTCAACAAAAGTTCAAGTTCTTTCTGCAATAAAAACATCAATGACTAAATGGCATTCTCGCCTAGGTTATCCTGCTTTTGATTCTCTTAATCACATTCTTTCACAAAACTCTTTGTCATTTTCGAATTAAAGTTTCTACTCCTTTGTTATGCAATTCATGCTCTATTAATAAAAGTCACAACAATCTTTGGGACAAATACTATCTCTTTTAGTTGACCTCTAGAAATCATTTATTATGATGTTTAGACCTCTCCCTTATTTTCATTCGATGGTACAAATACTATCTTGTTTTGGTTTATCATTTTACCCGGTATATGTGGTTTTATCCTCTGAAACGTAAGTCACAAGTTTCTAAAACTTTTAAGATTTTTAAAGAACTTGTTGAAAATCGTTTTCAATCTCAAATTGCCACCTTTTACCCTGACAATGGAGGTGAATTTATAGTCTTCACACCATTTCTCTCTTTGAATGGTATATCTCATCAAAATTCACCTCCACATACTCTGGAGCATAATGGAATATCTGAGCAAAAACATTGACACATTGCAAAACTGGTTTAGCTCTTCTATCTCATGCTCATATGCCTGTGGAGTATTGGTCTTTCACATTTTCTACTGCAGTTTATTTGATCAATCGTCTACCATGTTCACCTTTACAATTTCGAATTCCTTTTGAGCTTCTCTTGTAACGATATTTTATTCTTATGTGACCTAAGTGTCTCTCGGTTTAATTATAAGGATCAAGTTCAAACTAAAAGTTAAGGTAACTAATATAAAAGACGACACCATGATGGATCGATTTTGATTAATGAATTAGAATTCGGGTGTATTGATAACCCTCTTCTCTTGCCTTATTAAATTACTTTGCCTAGAATGACTGTATATTATGCATATAGTGGTGGTTAATAAACTAACTAAAAAGTTAATATGCATATGTATAATATACATTAAGTGGTGGTGGTTATGAGAAGTTGTGACTTTTCATTGTGTTATAAATAAGCACAAATCGTTCACAAATGTAACAGTACAAAGAATCATCATAACACCATCAGAAAGGAGATTAATATGAGAAGTTTGTGATCATTTATCCATCAAAGGGATCATTAAAGAAAGAGGTCAAAGAGAAGAGAAAATCAAATTGAAGACTTGGATTCAAAAGGCCAATCAAGCATGGATCAAAGTTAGTGTTTTCTTCTTCTCACTAAAAACTGTTTGGGGTTGAATTAAACTAAATCTAAATGGTCTTGAGATAGATTTCATAATTGAAATCATCAAAGTTAAATCTACATGTGGTATGTGCATTAAAGACTGCAATGTATGTGCTGAACGGGTTCCTAGTAAGGGCAGTTCCTAAGACCCCTTATGAACTATGGACGGGAAAGAAACCTAGTTTAAGGCATCTTCGTATATGGGGTTGTCCAGCCGAAGTAAGCTTATATAATCCACATGAAAAGAAACTTGATTTTAGGACTGCCAGTGGATTCTTCATTGGCTATCCTGAAAAATCAAAGGGGTATGCATTTTACTGTCCTAACCATAGTATGAGAATAGTTGAAATGGGTAACACTAGGTTCATTGAAAATGGTGAAACTAGTGGGAGTGGTGAACAATGAAAGGTGGACATTCAAGAGGTCCAGGTTGAAGTTTCTTCACCTGTTGTTACACATGAGGTTGTTGTTCCTACTGTTGCATCACAGCCAAATGACACAATATAACAACATGATAATTTGTCAATCCCACAAGTTAATGAACCTGTCACTATTCAAGAAGAGAATAATATACCATAAGGACCATTAAGGCGATCTAAAAGAGAAATAAGATCTGCCATTACAAATGACTATGTGGTTTACGCTATTGAAAGTGAATGTGACTTAAGCCTTGATGAAGACCCGAACACATTCCAAAAGCCATGGAAAGTAACAATTCTGAAAAATGGTCAAATGCCGCAGAAGAGGAAATAAAGTCTATAGGTGATAATAAAGTTTGGGACTTAGTAGATTACCTGACGGTTTCAAGACCGTTGGTTCTAAATGGGTCTTTAAGACTAAACGCGGCTCAAAAGGTAACATAGAAAGATACAAGGCTTGTCTTGTTGCAAAAGGTTTCACCCAAAAAAATGGCATTGACTATAAAGAGACCTTCACTCCAGTTTCAAAGAAGGATTCTCTTAGAGTTGTTTTGGGTTTGGTGGCTTCACTAAATGGATGTGTTCGTCAAAATCCGATTGGATTTGACGAAAATAAAAACTGTTCCTCCCCTCATTCGATAGGCTTTGGAGGATGTCCTTTCTGAATGAAGAGCTTGAGGAGGAAGTATATATGGAAGCATATATACCAACATGAAGGGTTTGTGGCCACAAGAAATGAACATCTTGTGTGTAAGCTGAGAAAGCCAATATATGGACTGAAACAAGCTTCTAGACAGTGGTATTTGAAATTTAATGATACCATAACGTCATATGGTTTCATAGAGATGATCGTTGATTGATGTATCTACATAAAGGTCAGTGGGAGCAAATTTGTGGTTTTAGTCTTATATGTTGATGACATTTTTCTTGCTGCAAATGACATGGGCATGCTACATGATATAAAGAAGTATCTCTCTAAGAACATTGAAATGATAGATATGGTGAGGCATCATATGTGATCAGAATAGAAATAATTCAAGATTAATCACAAGGATTGTTAAGTTTGTCTCATAAAAGGTATATCAATAAGATCCTAGAGAGATATAGAATGGATAATTGCTCCGCTGGGATAGCTCCAATTCATAAAGGGGACAAGTTAAGTAAAATCCAATGTCCAAGAAATGAATTACAGCATAAGGAAATGGAAATAATTCCCTATGCATCAGTGGTTGGGAGTTTGAATTATGTACAGACATGTACTCGACCAGCTATCCGTTTTGTTGTTCATATGTTGGGTCGATATGAAAGTAATCCCGGAATGGACTACTGAAAAGCTGCAAAGAAGGTTCTCAGGTACTTGCAAGGCACCAAATAGAACATTCTTACATACTGGAGATCTGATCATATAGAGGTCATCAGATATTCAGATTAAGATTATGATGGATGCGTCGATAGCGGGAAATCGACGTTTGGCTATTTGTTCCTATTAGCTAAAGGAGCAATATCATGGAAAAGTGGAAAGCAATTTGTCATTGCTACTTCCACTATGGAGGTCGAATTCGGGGCATGCTTTGAGGCCACAATTCATGCATTGTGGCTGCAGAACTTTATCTCAGGGCTTCTTTTGCATGTGATTGGTTCAAGTTTAAAATTTGTACACACTGTGAAACGGTTCACGTTGAGATATTTTAAAATTTCCTTTGATATTTTTCACATGTGACTGGTCCAAATTGTTGTAAATAATTTAATATAGTTAACCAATTATAATGTATTAAACATATTAATACAATATTAACGAGAGGCTTAAAAGAGTTTTACATCGATAGAGAGATATGCTCTAAACGTGTGGTGGTAAAAAAAGAAGATATGCTCTCAATCCAAAACCAGTCTTATTGTCATTTTTAAATCCTCTTAAAATTCTTTTTATTACAATCTGAATTGGCTCAATCTTCTTCACTTGATGGACAAACGACTTTGACTTGTTTGGACTTCACTTCTCCGAGAGAATGAATCCGCTGATCTCTAACACAAAGGTTATTAAGGATTAACTCTCTATCTTCTGTGATTATGCTCTGATAAATTTACATGGTGTTCAAAATTTTTTGGTGATTTAATTTTTATCTAGAATGCATGATTTTGTTCAAAGACTTTAGATTTTGGAATTAGGATTCTAGAAATGGGCATACGTGATTGGTCCAAGTTTAAAATTTGTACACACAGAGCATATCTTCTTTTTTAACCACACGTTTAGAGCATATCTCTCTATCGGTGTAAAACTCTTTTAAGCCTCTCTTTAATCTTGTATTAATATGTTTAATAAATTTTAATTGGTTAACTATATTAAATTATTTAAAAACATTTGGAGCAATCACATGTGAAAAATATGAAAGGAAATTTTAAAATATCTCAACATGAACCGTTTCTCAGTGTGTACAAATTTTAAACTTGGACCAATCACATGCGACCGTTTCTCTTTTATTGTTCTCTATAGCCAGGCCGCTGAGGATTTATTGTAAGAATTCCGCAGTTGTTTTCTTTTCAAAGAATGACAAATACTCGAAAGGTGCTAAGCACATGGAGTTAAAGTATTTGTTGGTCAAAGAAGAAGTTCAGAAACGTAGAGTGTCATTGGAGCATATTAGGGCGGATATGATGGTAGCAGATCCATTAACTAAGGGTTTACCACCCAACGCATTCATTGGCCATGTAGAGCGTATGGGTATCATAGATAAAGGCTTGATGTATTGATTATGGTTTGCTCATTATGTATGTGACACTAGGAATTCATTGAAAGATTATGTTTCTAGTTTATTGCGTGTTATCAATAAAGTATGTGTACACATTTATGGTTCATAGATAACATGATTATTTTTGAGAATTAAGGTACTTCTCAATATAAAAGAAAATTATAAATTGGAGTTGATTTGTGATACATAGAAGGGAGCATGTTGCATAATGATGTGTAACCGCCATGATTCGATAAATTCTGATTTTATTTAAAGGTCAAAAGAACTTGATATAAAAGTGCACATTATACACATTAGACCATTAAGTCGACACGAAGGTCAAGTGGGAGAATGTTAGAATATTTTTTTCTTATGTGAGCTATGAGTTTTTCGGTTTAATTATAAAGATCAAGTTCAAACTAAAAGTTAAGGATTCTAATATAAAAGATGACACCATGATGGATCGATTTCGATTAATGAATTAGAATTTGGTGTATTGATAACCCTTCTCTCTTGCATTATTAAATTACTTGTCCTATAGTAATTGTATATTATGCATATAGTGGTGGTTAATAAACTAACTGAAAAGTTAATATGCATATGTATAATATACATTAAGTGGTGGTCGTTATGAGAAGTTGTGACTTTTCATTGTGTTATAAATATACACAAATCGTTCACAAATGTAACAATATTAAGAAGCTCATAATACCATCAGAAAGGAGATTATTATGAGAAGTTTTTTGATCATTTATCTATCAAAGGGATCATTAAAGAAAGAGCTCAAAGAGGAGAAAATCAAATTGAAGACTTGGATTCAAAAGGTCAATCAAAGCATGGATCAAGGTTAGTGTTTTCTTCTTCTCACTAGAAACTGTTTAGGATTGAATTATACTAAATCTAAATGGTCTTGGGATAGATTTAACAATTGAAATCATCAAATTTAAATCTACATCTCTATCATGAAAAACCTAATTATTCTAAGTTACGGGTTTCTGGGTGTTTGTGTTACCAATGGTTACGTCCTTACTCCACTCGTAAACTCGATTCTCGTTATGCTCCTTGTGTTTTTCTAGGTTACTCTCCATCACAAAGTGCCTATCTCTGTTTTAACAAAACTACATCACGCTTGTATGCATCTTGACATGTCAAATTTTTTGAGTCTACCTTTCCTTTTCAGGAATCTTCTTCGTGCTCTTCATCTTCAGTGTTGGACTCGGGATTCTCTCCTCCGGTCACATTTCTTCCTCTGAGACTGAGTCTGATTTTACAAAGCTCTGTTTCTGCCGAGCAAACTCATTGTCCGGGTTCCTCACAAATGCAGACTGCAGCAACTCCGTTATCTGACTCCTCATCGGTTGCTCTTTCCCTGCTCTTGGTACATCGGAAACCTTAGCATCGTCTGATGTCTCCAGTTCTGATGCTCCCACAACTAATGTCATGAATTCTGCAGCAGTTGCTGAAACCTCTGCACGCAGTCATTCAATGGTCACTCGCTCAATGAATCAAATTGTCAAGTCGAATCCTCCTTATGCTCTCACCATTACAACAGCAGTTGCAGCTGACACCAAACCAAAAACACATATTCAAGCGTTAAAAGATGGTGATGTAACTCAATATGTGATGAAATCAATTCTCAAGTGGAAAATCATACATGGGATCTCGTTTCTCCTGATCCAAGCTATAATTTTTCTATTTCTGGATTAAAAAAGAAAAGAAAATACAAAAAAAATATATATGTTTGTTTCATTCTAAAACATAAAATAGAATTTAAAAAAGTATTACAAAATACAAAATAAGAATGAAAAGTTAGTGAGTCTTTGATTTAGGGTTTAGGTTATAGAGTTTGGGGTTTAGGGTTTAGGGTTTGGGGTTTAGGTATGACTTGAAATTTGTTTTTTTCTAACATTACAAATATAAAATTTAAAGATATTATTTTCTTTTCTTGTTTGCAAGGTCTAAGAAGAGATATATGAAGATAAAAGTGAGGGTGCGCTAAAGTTATTTACAACCCACGAAAACGGAATCTCTAATTTCATTTCTTCGTGAATATAGCTTGAATTGAAAGTAGGAGGGAATTCTCCGGGGTTAGTATATCGAAGATTTTGAGGGTATTGGTGATCTTCTGTCCTTTCTTAAGCTCTGTGAGAAACTATATTTTCTGGTTATGCTGGGTGCTCGACTTTATATCTGTGGAGGTCTGTTTAAATTTCTTATTCTATTGATACCAATGTTTTTACCATATCATGTGCTAATATATACATGTTCCCGTCTCTGACACGGAATGGGATTTGGGAAGGTTTCCTCCTTTGTTCCTTGCTGTGAGACCAACGTCTCCAACTAAGGACATCAGATCTTTCTTATCTTAAATTGGTAAGTTATCAGTTATTTGAAGCAAGTAGTAGATAATTGGAGTTGTGATTGATCAACTTGCAATGTCCAATATGTTAGTTGATAATGTGTATATTTAAGATTGGTTATAATAATTATAAATATGTATGTTAAGTTTATGTTTAATGATCGTGACTTTTAGATAAGTTTGGGTAGTTATTACTTTGAGAGTCACAAGGAGAAAGAGTCCAAAGAGACACAACTCATCAGTTGTGTATGTTTTTTTTCTATTTAAGCAAGTATTGTCATGATTGGAAAACAAGTTTCAGATTCATAAAAAGTTCATAGAGTTCTTTAAAACAGAATAGAATCGATTCTGATATACTCTCTTAATCTTTTTCTTCGCTTTCTTACTCTATTGGAAATCAATATTCTAACACAATATATGCATCTATTTAGATGTTGTCGTATTTGATTCTTTAAGCTTTTGTTTGCAGTTTTAGTTATGCTAGATTCAGTGTTCTCAATTATCTTTTTGGAAACTAACATGAAAAATGATGAAGTGTTTTTGGGAATGGGTACGACTTGTGATAACTTTTGCACAATTTACAGAAGAGAAGGTTGTTCTTATGAAAACAACAAGAAAGTCCCCATTTTTCTGAAGCATGTTCTTATGCATTATGTTTAAAAGTAGAGTTATTCATGAGAAAACATATTACATGTTGAAAGATGGTGGGATGTTCTATTTCGAAAGATATTTCTATAAAGAAACCACCGATAGTGCATACATTAGTCCAAGACCGTAATACCCCGAGAAACATGAAAAAACTAAGATGAGAAACTCTCCAAGTATGATAGAAAATTTGGAAGAACAATTAGAGAATACTTAAAAGATTTGTAGAGAACTTATGAAGAACACTCTTTCTTTAAACTTGCTTTTTATTTCACTTCTTCAAGTTGATTACAAATGGGAGAGGAGGGAGCTATTTATAGGCTCCAAAACTACAAAATATCTTACAAATCTTCTTATAATCTCTAGAACTCTCTAACATAATATCTAGATTTTTTATGTTATAATTATCTAGATTATTCTACACTAATCTCTAGATATTTTATATAATAGAATTTTCTAGAACACTTAAAGGAAGTGATGATCTTTAAGATGTTTCTTGAGAAATTCTAGAACTTGGGCTTAATTTTGGGTTTGGTCCAATAATGGATAATTGGATTATGAACTCATAATTAAGCTTAGCCAAAAATCAAGTTTAATTCAATACTCCCCCTTAAACTTAATTTTGTCAACCATCCCGAGCTTCGAACGAAGTACCTCGAACTGATCTTTTGGTAATGGCTTGGTGAAGATGTCTGCAACGTTGTCCTCGCTTCGAACCTCTACAGCTTTAATTGTTCCATAAAGCACCTTTTCCCTTATAAAGTGATGCTCTAACTCAATGTGCTTTGTTCTTGCATGAAACACCAGATTGTTAGCCAACTTGATAGCACTTTGATTATCTCCATAGATTGTTACCGGCTTGTTTATAGAATCGAACAAATCTTCAAGGAGTCTTTGAAGCCATATACATTCTTGAGCTGCGAGTGTAGAAGCTTTATACTCCGCTTCAGTGGTAGACAGTGACACAGTTGCTTGCTTCTTGCTACACCATGAAACGCTTGTGTCTCCACATAAGAACACATAGCCCGAGGTAGATTTTCGGTCATCTAGATCCCCGCCAAAGTCAGCATCTGTAAAACCATGAAGAGAGATCTTTGCATTGTACTTGTACACCAAGCCCATCCCAAGAGTTGTCTTGACATACTTCAATATCTTCTTTGCCGCTTCTAAGTGTGGCTTCCTTGGTACTTGCATAAATCGACTTACGAGACCTACCGCAAAGGCAATTTCAGGTCTTGTAATGGATAAGTATAGAAGACTTCCCATAAGGGTGCGGTAAGGTCGAGGATCAGGTAGCAAAAACCCTTCATCACCTCTAAGCTTGATATTGACATCCAGCGGAGTAGTGCGTATCTTTCTTTCATGTACCCCAAACTTTTCAACAATCCTTCTTGCATAACTTTGTTGGCCAATGAATATTCCATCCTTCATCCTTCTTAAGCTTGCACACATAATTAGGATGCTCTCGAGATTCAAAACCAAGTGGTTGCTCCATGAAGATACTTTTATCAAGCTCACCATATAGAAAGGCATTCTTCACATCTAATTGCCGTAACTTCTAACCAAAGGTTACATCTAAAGATAAGAGTGAACGTACCGTAGTCATCTTTGCTACTGGGCTAAAGGTTTCGTCATAATCTTCTCCATACTTCTGAGATAATCCTCGATCAACGAGCCTTGCTTTAAACCTATAAATACTCCTATTCGCTTTTCGCTTTATTCGATAGACCCATTTGCACGAGACAGGTTGGACATCTTTGGGTTTTGGAATCAAATCCAAGTTTCATTTTTCATTAAAGCGTTCATCTCCTCATTCATTGCGATCTCCCATTCTTGAAATCCTTTTGCTTCTTCATATGAAGTTGGCTCATCCTCATTTAAAGGAGCTGCAAAGAAGCATGAGAAAGTGGTGAGAAACTCTTCATCTCTAAACTGAGTGGGCCTAATAATATTTCTTTTAGGTCTTTGACTTGCAATGGAACCATGAACTTGCTCCTCTTCTTGCTCTTGGTTATTGCTCCCTCTTTCAACTTTTATCTCATTTTCATAACTTATATTCTCAAGTGGTACTTGAAGAGTTGATTCATCGATCTTGGAGGAACTTGCACCATCTTTCTCAACCAAGACTTTAGGTGGCCCATAGTATGAGGAAACTTCATCAAAGACAACATCACAAGACAAAATATACTTGTTTGTCTCAGGATCCATACACCTCCAACCTTTCCTTTGTTCATCATAGCCGACAAAGATGCATTTCTTCGCTTTTGCCTCCAACTTGGTTCTTTGAGAATCAAACACATGGACGTAGCAAATTGATTCAAATATCCTGAGATGTTTCACCGTTGGTTTTTTCCCATGAACCATCTCATAAGGAGACTGCATATCGTTTGAACTAAGTGGCATTCGGTTGATGACATAGGCTGCACATCTAATGCCTTCCGCCCATAAGGCCTTAGGCAAATCTTTCCCATGTAGCCAACTTCTACATGTCTCACTTAGATGTCTAATCTTTCTTTCTACTACTCCATTTTGTTGAGGTGTATATGGGCATGTAAATTCTCTCTTGATACCATGATTTCGACAAAAAGAGAAAAACTCCTTTCACATAAACTCTTCTCTATTATCCGTCCTTAGAGTCTTAATCTTCCGACCTAACTCCCCTTTCACGGTGATCTTGAACTCCTGGAACTTGGAGAATACTTCTGATTTTTCCTTTACAAAGTATACCCAAGTATATCGTGAGAGGTCATCAACGAACAACAACATGTAGCAAACTCCGAAATACAAGGGTGTTCTTGTCGGACCCATTAAATCACTATGGACCCTCTCCAACGGAGCGTTGCATCGTGAGGTAGAGTAGTCAAATGGAAGTCTATGTGACTTTCCATATTGGCATCCTTCACAAAGTCTTCCATCATCTTGAATCTTCAACTTTGGAAGCCCATTAACTAAGTCTTTATTCACCATGATCTTAAGCTTAGTCATATTTATATGACCAAGTCTAGCATGCCATATAAAAGCATTGTCATTTGTACTCATATTCTCCACATAAGTGTTTGAAGCAGATAAAACATAAAGATCTTTAACTCGTGCTCTGGTGTGAACTACGTTCGCCTTTAACTCTTGAATGTTTTTCAAAATTTGAACGTCTTTTGGACCAAAAAAAACGTAGTTACCTGAGTCCACTGTGTTTACCACAGAGAGAAGATTTTTCTTTACTCCAGTAACATGGTATACATTCTTGAGAGTGATTGGGCTTCCATTATCTCCTTTGATGACAACTGTTCCTTCCTTCTCAACGTGATGGATTGAATTATCCATGGTAATGATTGCTTCTTTTCCGTCATGGTGATGAAGACTAGAAAATAACTTCTCATCTCCAGTGATATGATGGCTACAACCGGAATCCACAATCCAATTATTTTCCACTTTTATCGGACTGGATTTACCTAAGGATGCAGCTTTCACCGTAAAACATTTCCCCCATTCTTCGTCTTTAGTATGATCTTTTGATTCTGCCATATGTTTTCTTTAGTTTGACTCAACAATCCTTTTTAAAGTGCCCAAGTTTCCCACACCGATAGCACTTAAATTTTTTCTTATCTCCCATGGATGATCTTTGACGTCCATCATAGTTTCTTCGGCCTCCATCGTTGGGTTTGAGATTTAAGCCTTGTTGCCTTCAGGCCACAAATGCGCTCCCCGAGTCTTCATGAATTTTAAATCCCGCCATTTGTTGGGCTAGTGATTCTTGCGAAGCTAGCAAGTTTTCAAACTCCTCCAAGGAAGGTTGTGTAGCCCATCCTTGAACCGAAGTCACAAACGGGGTATGCTCAGATCGTAGACCTCGAATAATAACCCGTTTCAAACGAGCTTCCGAAATAGATTCTTCCGGATTAAGAGTAATAATCTCCGAGCAAAGATTTTTTACCTTGATAAAAAATTCGGAGATTGAAGACTCCTCCTACTTCGCATTCGCTAACTCATTCTCTTATAGTTATAAACGAGCTTCGTTCTTCTTGTTGAACAATATGTCTAGCACTTACCAAATAGAACTAGTGGATGTACACCTTGAGACATGATCAAATATTCCCACGGATATTGACCTCTTTAGGGAAATCTCCGTCTTGGCATTCTTCCGTGTCCATTTTTTTGTCGCTTCTGCAGTTGCAGCATCTCCAGTTGGTGGTCTAGTGCTGCTACCACCGACGACATCCCATAAGTCCTCACTCACCAAGTGTGACTCCATACATGACTTCCATAACCGGTAGTTAGATTGGTTTAAGATCTCCATTCCCAATCCAACAACACGACCTGTTGATTCCATACTTAGAGTAAACTCGAGCTCTCTATAACCCTGATCTTGATGAGCACAAGATTAGAATGGCTCTGATACCATGTAAAGAAAACACCGATAGTGCTTAGCACTAGTCCAAGACCGTAATACCCCGAGAAACACGAAAGAATCAAGATGAGAAACTCTCTAAGTATGATAGAAAATTTGGAAGAACAATTAGAGAATACTGAAAAGATTTTTAGAGAACTTATGAAGAACACTCTTTCTTTAAACTTGCTTTTTATTTCATTTCTTCAAGTTGATTACAAATGGGAGAGGAGGAAGCTATTTATAGGCTCCAAAACTACAAAATATCTTACAAATTTTTTTCTAATCTCTAGAACTCTCTAACATAATATCTATATTTTTTATATTACAATTATCTAGATTATTCCACACTAATCTCTAGATATTTTATCTAATAGAATTTTCTAGAACACTTAAAGGAGATGATGATCTTTAAGATGTTTCTAGATAAATTCTAGAACTTGTACTTAATTTTGGGTTTGGACCAATAATGGATAATTGGATTATGAACCCATAATTAAAGTTAGCCAAAAATCAAGTTTAATTCAATAATTTCTTAGACCTGGGATATCATATTTTAAAGTCTTTGTATTAAACGAAATTGAATATTTAGTTTCAGTAGCAATGCTTTTCTTTTGTTCTACATAGAATTTTAAGTTATGTATCGGATATGAGCTTTTCATAATTTTATTACAAGAATTGTAGTATTAGATTCACAGTTTACTTTGAAGGAGAAGGTGGAATCTTTGAGTTCATAGAGAAACGGCTGAAGGAAAATGGTCATATGGTGCATGTTTTTGCTGAAGGTGCAGAACAAGAGTTGATGTTCAAAAGCGTGGAATCTATGGATGCTTCTGGGAACAAACTTCTTAAAAATGTCGGTTTGTGGTTATCACAAAGCATCAAGGTAAGACTTAAAAATTTCAAGATTATGAGATGATTATGCCATAACGGACATTCATTATACTCTTTGTTTTCTTCACCTCTACTGTCGGGTTAAGAATGTTGCATCTGTTCTTGATTATGCCAATTTATATCATTTTTCTGCCTCCAATCAGGTGCATAATACGGAACACATAATAAAATATAAAACTATATCTCTGAGAGAAGAAAAAGGATTTATTGGTGAATAAAGCAATTAAAGCAACTCTGTGAGCAGATTTCTTCCAAGTATTGGTTCCAAGGATGAAGTTAAGCAAGCATTAGAGGAGCAGGAGAAAACAGAAGAGCGTTTCAAGGGTACAATACTATCTACACATTCCAGCAGTCATCTTTTAATCCCATGTAGATTTTCATAGTTGAAACTCATTCCTCTCTCTTGACATTGATTCAACCTATTTTTGTCAATTGGAAGGCCTTTATTTCCCATTAGGGTGATTTAGTTATCTCATCCTTTCTATGTGGATATCATTTACACAGCACGAATATGACAGTTCTGGTGATAACAGGTGTTGAGGAGGGAAGTAGACACAGATCAGAAACGATCTCTCAAAAGCCAAAGCAGTCACAAAAGCTGCTAAAAAAAGTGTGATGAGCAAAGGGGAGTACAGAGTAAACGGCAAGAAGGAAGTATTTTCGATGCAACAGCGAGAAGAGATACCGAAAGAGCATTTGATATTAGACGTAAACTTACAAATGCTTGTATCCGTGTTTAGATTAATTTTTCACTTTTACTAATTTTCATATTGCAGAACATATATTTCTTCAAGGGCAAAAAGTGAAATGGCTTTGACGAAAGAGAGAGCAGCCCTTTTCTGACTAGGTATAAGCAAAATCCAAATTTCTACAATGGTTGTAGTCCCTGTATTTCGGTTTTGCAATCATTCATTCATTATAGTCTTTAAACAGGTGGAGAATTTCATGAATATGTGGAACAGTGACGAGGAGTTCTGTAACTACTATGTAAGATGCAACACTAGGAATACCAATACAAGACTAGCAATCCGGATCACTTATGCTACAAGAACACACAAATATATTTTTTGTTTATATGTTTAGACTTTATATGATGTTTTACCCAGAAAATAAATTGATGATCTCTTCCGATATAATTAGACTTATTTCATGTCTCTGTTCTTCAATTTGAGAATTGTCTAGCTTCTTAAATTCATTGCTACCTTCTTTCCAATTTTACAATTTTTCATGGAACATGTTCATTTTCTCCAAGTTTACCACATCTCACAAATACATCCCAAATATTTCACGAATGTTCTCTCATACATCTGGATGCAGAGAATCTCCAGGATATATATATATATTAGATACCATAAACCTAGAAAGTCCAATGTTGTCAAGTATGCAAATTACAAGTTTAATCTGTATAAAACTATAGTAAATTGGTTTAAATTTTACAAACATTCACAACAAAAAAGAGACAATGTGGAAAACTTTTAGAACCAAGCTAATTGTAAAACTTATTTTTCTAAAAGTTAAAAAGACAAGGTGATGGATACTACTTGAAAGTTATATTACATACCAGTAATAATAATAAAAATAGCTACTTAAAATAAAATGTAAAATAATATGCTAGAAGAAAAAGATTGATGAAAATAAACTATAAATAATTAAATTATATGTTCAAACGAAGGAAACATAAAAGTTGACATATATTTACATTACAGTTTTTAATTTAAAAAATAACAAAAAAGAGAAAAATCTTACAAATGCTATCAAATATGGCATAAGGGTAAACCACCATAGACATACGTGTTGGAAAAATAATCTTACTAATACATTAAGTAGTATAGAAACGGAAACGTACGTGTTGGCAACATAAATATATATATATATATATATTGAAACATTTAAATGATATTTAAAAGAATTTAGTATCTACCATCCTCGTCTATAGTCTTTCTTGTCTCTTCTAGATCTCTCGTCTTTTCTAGGAATTTTTTTCTCAAAGTTTTAATTTTTTAATTTCTAACTTTTTAGGTTATGATTAATTTTTAAAGAAAAAAAAATAAGTTTTAATATTTTCAAATTAGTTAGGATTTAAAAATAAAAATAAATATCATATATATACATATCTCATATTTTTAAATTATTTACTTGATCAGTTTTTAAATTAAAAAAGGTAAGTTTTCATTGTGTTTCTGAAATAAAAACAAACGTTTTCATCACATTTTTAAATTGCAGTTTTTAGAAAACACGTTTCCATCTCGTTTTTACTATATTTTCGAGAGTTTTCGTTTCCAAAATGTTTATAGAACGGAAAATGGACCTCCGAGAGAGTTTCCATACTACTTAAATTATAGATATTTTATATATAAAAGGAAGAGATTCTCTCAAGACTTAATATGTAAGAACATTCCCATTGGGATATTTAAACTAGATGATCTGTAATAAAATAATAAATAAATAATGTAAACTGAATAAGAGAGAAACGGGATAATATCTTAACAAGAACCCATATGAGACACATGTCATTCATATATTGGTTTTATTTTTTTAATTAAAGTTTAATTATATAACAAAATTTTATTAAAATAATATTTTTTTTAATAGACTCTTAGACCATCCACATCGGTGGAGTCTTTAAATAAGGGTCGCCATGTACTGCGACCTTGTGAGCTGATCTACAAGACACCAGCTCTTTTGTGACTTCCCAAAAACACCGGATTTTCCCTGTTTTTGGTACGTGTCGCGGCGTGATTCATCGCGATAATAAAATATTAATAAATATAATATTTAACAAAAAAAATAAAAAAATTAAAAGCTCTTACCAATGTAGGTGCTCTAAGCCTCCATTTCATGCCGCCACATTAGCAATAATGCCACATCAGCAATAACGTCACATCATCATTCATATAAATTGATAAATCGCATTTATTTATTCGAAAAACTCAATGCACATATTCGTTTAGATACTTACCTCTTCAACCTCCTAAATTAAATTATTTCATTAACATACAAATTTTTTTCACATGTCGTAAGTTGAATTATAACCAAATGAAGACATAATTATAATACAAATAAACTAAAATTATTTTAGCAAGAAGTAAAACCGGACCTCCCAAAATTGATAAAAGAATTATTGTATTTTTATCTTATTGTATAGACCAAACTTTACAAAATAAGCAATTGATTCAATTGTGTACATTATAAACATTGCACTCCACAGATTTATGAAAATATGTGTTTACCATCAAAATATGTTTATAGCTTATTTAATAGGTAAACGAAATACTAAAATAGAAACACAATATATAGTAGATTAATAATCTATAACTACATAACACAGCATAATTTGAACATAATTATCATTATAAACATGAAACTTAGAGTATTTTTAAAATTTTAAAACAAAAACCCGCACGTTTACCTAATAAATGTAATAGCTTGCGAATGTGACTACGCTTAGAGAAAAACAAACAAACTAAAAGATGACTATATGCATGATAATGTGATTATGCTTGAGAAGAGAAAAAAACAATTGAATTAAAGATAAATAAACAAACGAGGAAGGCTTGAGACTATCCATTAATAGATATTAACCTAACGAAAAATAGATAAAATAGATACAAACAAATATCAATGATAATTACAAAATACAAATTAATATCCCTTAATATTGATCTTTAATGGGATCTTCCCCTTATTTAATGGTTCCCTTAGATCAATACCGAATCTTTCAAAAATGAGTCGAACATTTTCCATCTTCTCCTTCACTCTCATCTTCAACCTCTTTCTCCATCATCATCTTCTATTAGCTTCTCAATTCGAAGGATTCGATGCAGAACACGACGACGTCGTCTTCTCCGAAGATTTGTTTAACCTTCACCACTCTCTCCCTCCACCTCGTCTCACTCAATCTCACTCATCATCACTTCTCGATCTGGAATCAGAACCATCTCTCACCGACGACTCTAACTCCGATCTCATCTCCGAATCAAACACAAATCCTCAATCAGATTCAGCACCATTAGAATTCTGGGATGAAGACGAGTTCGAAGGATTACCAGTAAAGATAGAGACACTAAAATCTCCATTAATTACTAAAAATGCCACTCCTGTAACTACCTCCGAAGAAGAATCTCAAGAAACTAAAGTTCCGATAACGAAGAAGAAGAAGTCATACACAGTTGAGATCGCTTGCATCTCTTTCTTAATCGCACTAACAATCAACTACTTCGTCGGTAAAGCTGAAAACGAGAGACTCGCTTTAGCTTGGGCGGCGAAATTTGCTGCTAAGAACACAATATTCCATAAGAATTTTAGTTTGCTTGGAGTTAGTGAAAGTGAAGATTCGCCATTGTTGTTGAAAGAAGCTTTGAATGTGTTTAAATTCTACGCTAGTGGTCGTAAGTACTGCCATGGATTGTTAGCTACAATGGAGCTTAAGAGTAGACATGATTTGATCTCAAGAGTTTTTAATTTGGTTGTTCCTTGTAAAGATGAGATTACTTTTGAGGTTTATATGAATGAAGAAACTATGGATCATGTTGTGTTTGCAATGGCAAAGAAAAAGGTGGCGAAAACGATGTTAAAGGAGGTTAAGGATTTGCAGAGATTTGCTGGGATTGTGTCTCCTCTTGGTGGGAGGAAATGGGTGTCTGAGGAGATAGCTGTGATTTCTGAATCTAAGGAAGTAGCTGGAGATATGATTACAGATGCTGTGCTTGATCAGGTGACAAAAGCTTCTTTTTCTTTTTTCTCTCGGATTCGTTTTTTTGTTTGATACTTAATAGTAGAATTGTATTCGTATCTGTGTATTGGTTGGTGAAATAGTTAGCAAGAACAATATCTGAGTTCAATCTGATTTGCAGACATTTGAAGTGTATTTGAATGAGTCTTATTGTCTTATAGTGAGTGTAAAATATGTTGGAAGGAAGCTTTATTGATATTAAGCATTGTTACCTTAACAATTCAGTAATGGATTTAGTTTAAGATATGGTAATTGATCATTCTGTGTTTGGTCCTAAGAGAAGTGTGGTGGTGCTACTCTGCTGATTGTTTGACCCTAGAGTTTTTCTTGTTCAAGATTCATCTTTGTAATCGTTTCCATGATTGTGTGGCTTAGACTCCATGGCTCTGTCTCTGTTTCTAGCTGTCTGTATCTGCCCTAAAATAGAGAAAGTAATCACTTTCAATGGGAACCTTATTTTTTTCTATAATTATGTTGGAAGGAAGCTTTAGCGTCATTAAGCATCATTACCTTAATAATCTTATTAAGTAATGGAGTTAGTTAGGATATGATAATTGATCCTCCATGATTACCTAGCTTGGACTCCATGGCTCTATGTCTGTTTGTAATCTGTATTTGTGGTAAAATAGGGTAAGCAATCACTTCCAATGGGAAACTTAATTTTGATCTAACTCGTATTTTTATTCTGCTTAATGTTGTACATTATTTATCCCTATAACAATAGATTTGCTACATTAACTAAGTATGGTCATGGAATGGGAACTGTATAGGTTTTTGGTGACAAGGCTGTGGAGAAGTATGGAAAGAATTTCATATCGATGCATATATCTGACCAACACCCTGGCAAACACAAGAAGATGCTGATTTTCAAGTTTTCCTTACCGGATGCTAAACATATGGATGATATCATTCGGTTGGTGGCATTAGTCCCATATTACATCGACTTAGTAGGACGGTACAGACTCGGTTCTCAGGTAATGAGCAAACTTATTATTAAATATAGCCTGGTACAGAGTTAAATGTATTGGAAAGGCTGAGTTAAGCTAGTGGTCTTTTGATTTTATGAAGGCGCGGAACAAAGCTGAGAATGGTAGACAAAAGGCAGCAGAGGAAGCGCACAAGGAACTTCAGAACGCGAGACAAGAGGCATTGCAGAAGAAGAAAGTAGAAAAGAGGAAAATGATGGAGGAAGCTGAAGCAAAGCTGAGTGCAGAAGTGCTAAGGAAGAAAGAGGTAAAAGAAAGAGCAAGGCAGGTGAAAAAGACAATGCCAAAAGTTAAGATGAGCCGTGGTCACTAGCTAAAACTTTATTCGACAGAACCATCAAGAATTTATTCGTTAAAATCACTCTCCAAATATCGGCATGTGTTTTATTACTCAATGGCTGCTGTTGCTTCACTCTCTTCTCCTTTAAAGTACCAATTTTTGACTGATAATGGAGTTTTTGATGTTGTTGAGGTGAAAAGTCCTGTGAGAGCTTTGTATTGTATATTGATGGCAAATGGCTTATTGCAGCCTTATTTCAGGTAGGTTACAATCATAAGTTATCAATGACATAAGTCATCTAATAGTGTGTACTTTGCAGTAGAGTATGATTTTTATTTTTCAACGACCCTTCTGAATCTTTTCTTGATTGATAACAAAAGTGCGGGTCCTAAAAGTGGCCATGTCGTGACTATAGCAATGTATGCTAATAGCCAAATTGATTTCTGACTGTATCTTGAAAGCTGATCCACTCTCTTCTTCAAAGGACCGAGTAAACTGTTATAAACTTGAAGAGTATTGTCCTTCTGTGGATGATAACTTGTCTTCTCAATTTGAGTACTATTCTCTTGTTCTGCATCATCAGCTCTTGTTGTCTCCACTTCACTTGCAGCAGCAACCATCCCGTCTTCTCCAGCATCGAAGAATGGTCCATGATCAATCGAAGATCCCAATGGTTCGGGGATGATCTGTGTCTGTAAGAATGATATAGTACATGTCTTAGAAGAGACTAAGAGTGGATACTGTCACAGTAATGGACTAAAAGTCATTTCTGGCGTACCTTCTGTCTTCGATCTGCAAAGGGGCTGGAGAGTAGCACTTCAAAATATTCTTGCACAGCCCTAACCCACCTATACATTACAATTTCACATATTTCATTTCAACTCCTAAGAAAGTCCTTGTGAATGGAGTGTGAGATGAGTATATAAGAGGGCGGGTTTACACAGATTGATTACCACATGCTTGTTGCTGTTATCCCTTCATAGTAAGCAAGATGACCACCATGTGTTGTTGTTGCCAGAACTATGTTTTTGTTTCCCCTGCAAAAGTTGAGACATTTGGAACATCAGTTTCATGATACATGGAGACCAATCGCAATGTGCTACCAAGAAACTCATAACGTTTCTCCATCGATGGCTAAAGCCGTTCACTTCTTAATTTAGTCACACACAGAGATTCAATATAACAGAGAAACTCTATTTAGCAGAAAAATCATCAACTCAATTTAGCAAACGGTAATCTTGTGCAAACTTCTAGAGCATCCAAGAACAAACTACGAAGGAAAAAAAAATTGGAATGACTTTCTAGTGCATCCTCTACTCTCCCATAGCCAAAACAAATTCCCAAATACTCAGGTCCTATAAACTATTGTTCCCTCTATCTAACTTCTAAATGTTAGTAAGGTGGCATGGCAATTGTTAACAGCTGAATCACCCCTTCTAAAGACTTATCAGTGTCCCTCCAAGGCTACAAACAAAGGAGAATCAGTAAAAACTGGAGATAATACTGATGAATCTAGTCCATCAGGTGTGGAGTTGAATACTGGAGGTAATCATAATGGAAGGGTGTGAAATCAAAGAGATTCATACCTACATTCATCCCAGGGAATAGCTTCCCTAGTACAAACTGGATCATCTAACGCACTGATACAAAGGAGCGGAACAGAGACATTTCCCACAAATTGTGCACTACTTGAATGTCTATAGTATGAATCAGTTGTCTGCAGCATTAAAGATTGAATTTGCTACTACTTTACAGCAAGAATATAGAAAACAGAGGATAAAGAGATTATGAAACAAACTGGACCTCGAATTTGCCAACAAGTCGTGTGGCGTAGTTGTCAAACTCTCGAACTGAACGTGACTAAAAGAAGACACAAAATGAATGGTGAATTTTTAAAGTCAATTTACTTGATTTGGCAAAGAGATATAAAACTAGAATCAACCTTCTTAATGCCTTCCCAATCGGCAATACGAGAAATGATGGAGTGGTGTCTGCAGGTACAACCATGTGTAAGAGGACAAGAAAGACTCTGACTAAAGCGAGACAAAAGTAGGTAAAGATACAAAGTTAACTATACAAAACAAGATTTAGACATACAATTGTGCATAACCTTGTAGACCAACAGTAAGCACCCTGTCATATAATTTTTGCACAGGTTTGCGGTTGATAAATCGATCACATATCTGCAAAACATAAACAGAAAGGCATGATGTTTTTTCTTTTCTAGATTCTCCTGACCAATAATTATACTAGAAGCATGAATTTGTAGATGAAGGGAATATTACAGGAAACAAACATAGAAAATGAAATGAAGAAAAACATCAAGGAAGATACAATAGCACAGCCATGTTTTACAGAAGTATTAAAGCATCTAAAGGAAAATGATGTGAAACTAAAGCCATATTCGTTTAAACAGTTAGCAATATCAAAGAGTGTCTGTTGAGTGGACGTGAGGATCTACTGACCAAAAGATCCCAAGGAGAGCAAACAGCAGTAGCTCCAATAAGAGGTGTATCTGGCCCATCTTCCCCAAGATATTTTACCTGCATGTAGTATCAATTATAAAACTAAATAAAACCACATGAAAGCCCCTCACTGTAGCAATAAAATGTGGGCTCGTTATGTCTTTAGAACAAAGAATGGTCACCATAATAGTTTAACTTTTTTATGAAAGACTAAGGAAATGCAAAGATAAAAGAGGGGATATACAAGAACATTGGCACCAATGCTTGTTCCAACAGCAAACAAAGGAGACTCTGGGAACTGAGTATGGATGTGATCAATTACTTTCCGAAGATCCTCTGTCCACCCAGCATTGTAGAAGCAATCAGACTGATTAATGATTTGAAGAGTCAAGTTAGTCAATGAATCATAATTTTCTCAATCCACATGCATAATTCAATGAATAGACCTCACAAATGATAAGCTTATGAGCTAATGATTGCTAATCACATATCAAAATACCGGATTAAGCTCATGAATATTCTTCTAGGAACTCATTGAATATTTAATCAAAATATATCACGCACCTATGATCCAAAATATCACCTAGATACACATAATAAAACCAAAACCAAGAACTCAAAAGTAGATACAAAGAAACTCACAGTTAAAGATATCCCTCCGAGTCCACGGTGGTTTTGCACAACAACATTCCATCCTTCCTTTGCCAGCCTAAAGGCAAGATTTTTTATATACTGTAAAAAAGAACAAACACGGGTTCGAGTAAGCGAAAGAAAGAGATACATAAAACTATCCCAAAGGAAAGAAGGGAGTGATGAAATTTACTGCAGCAGTAGAATCACTAGTGAGCCCTGGAACTACAATAGCAATTGGAGTCCTATCAGTTCCTGGAGTTGAGCCATCAACCACCTGAGATATACCTTCCACAACTACACAGAAGAAACAAGTCTTAAAGCTATGAATCAAAAAACTTTAAAAAAGCAAATGGGTTAATTCTTAATACTAACCATCAGAATGCATTAACCAATCCAAAGCAATTGTGCCACCATCTGTTGCTTGAAAGAGATTTCTAACCACGGAAAAAATATACAAAACATCTCAAAGATCATATCTTTATGAAGAACCAAAACAACCAAAGAAGAACACATAACTTTTGTGCCAACAAGACCTGGTTTTTGAACTCACCGCTTATAAGAGAAACGAGGAGAGTTTCCAAAAAGACTAAGGAAAGCTGTTTGAAGATGAGGGCTTGAAAGCCAAAACGTAGGAAAGTACCTGAAAAAATTGAAATTGCAAATCATTACATAAGAAAGATCGTATTTTTAGGCATCAAGAACAAGAAAAAAACATTACCGTCCATGAAGGAGACGACAATTGGAGACAATAAAGTGGCAAAAGTCAGATTTTTGATTGAAAGTGAGAGAAATAGGATCTGATTTAGGAAAATGAATCTCGAGGAAGAAGTAGAGGAAGAGTAAGAGTGTGAGGAAGAAGAAGATGAGATAGTGAGAGACTGGGATGAGTATGAGAGATTTGAGGAGGAGGAGATAAGGAGAGAGTGGTTCATCTTCCGTGATTGCGTAATTCATGGGGAGAATCAAAGTTACGATCATTTTGATGTCGTTGTTGCAGAAATGTGGGAGACTAAATGACCAATTTGTGTTTGAACAGAGCAGATCTGTCTACAACAAAACTATGACATTTGTTTAGTGAGACAAATAAACGATTTCACAATCGGGCCTCGTTGAAATTGCATTCTTTCAGCTGCATTTTATACATTAGAGTTTAATATAATCGACATACTCATTTTGACAAAAAAAAAAAAAAGGGATAAATTAATAATAATGCTTGATTGGTATACTAATTAGATGAGACTGAGTGTGAAGCCCCCTCGGACCAAAGAGTGTTATATCAGGTTTAAAATTCAATTCTTAGATAGCACAGTTTTAGATATTTTAGAGTGTTGCAGATAAAATCGTCAGTTGTGATTTCGTGTATGTTACTAGAAGAATTAATCTATTATAGGGATGTCGTACATGCAAAACTATATATAGTAGATCTGAATGTTGCAGAGAGAGCATGTACGACATCTTTTTGATAATATAATTAGATCAATTGTCTTTAATAATAATGATGTAATAGACAATAACAAAACAAATGGATGAGATTTTAGGTGTTTTAAAACTTTTGAAATCTCAAGCGATTATAAAACCAAATTATAACTTTCGTAAACTAATCAAAATCATCTGAAAACTTACTAAAACTCAAATCATTAAACATATATAAGTAAATACACTCCCTTAAAAAATGAGGTCTCAACAATTTCCAAGAGAAATTGGAATTCTAATGATATTAGTCATGGGCTTACGGTTTATTCGGTTTAAACGATTCGAGTTAATCGGTTATTCGAATATTTGGTTATTTACAAAATCCACTGAATTGAACAGAATTTAGTTTTTTTTTTTGTTAGGTTAAATCTGTTTAAATCAATTATGAATTAATCCGAAACAATTCCATTTTTGGTTAATTCAACCAAAATATAGCATATCCGATTTCAATACACCAAAAAGGTATTGAATACAGGTTGTCGAAACCCTAGCTTGCGCCGCATCTTGTTTCTTAAGTTTCTCTTGTTTTCGTTTGATTGCTCTTTGCATCTGTCTTTTGTTTTGTCTTTACAACTATAAAAAAAATCATTTGTTTCAGCATCCTAGTTTGTTATATTGTTCATCTTAAATCGAAAAAGTCAACAAACAAAAAATTAGGGTTCCTCACCGCCATATCATCGTTCTCGTGAACTGCTGTTGTTTCTGTGTTAAATCTGCTTTTGTATCATCTTGCGCTCTGTCTGCATCATCTAATTGTGCCTGCATATTGTCTTAAACTGAAAATTAAAAAAAATTATTAAATAGGTTCATCTTCCATCGCGTCTTAATTACTTGTGGAGTCATTGTTGGATAGTTTGCTTCTTTGTCACATTCTTGTTTCTGTTTCTGAGTGTATCGTGTTTGAATCTGATTTAAGTTGATTTATGTTGAGTCTCATACCTGTCGAGTCTGTTCTTGCTGTTAGTCATTTACATAAGAAAGTTTTCAAAAAAAAAATATTGAACAAAAAAAAAAAGTTTTCAGTTTGTCGAGTTCTTGTTGCATCTTGTGTCGCATCTGGTTGAGTCTGCTTGTCATTGTTGCTTTGTCTCACTTACTAGTTGCTTGATCAATGTGTCTGCATCATCTCGTCATCTGCTGTGTCACTTTTAGTGTTTTCCTCATTTGTCATTGTTGTGTTGTGACATTTTAATCTGTTAAATTCAAATTCCTGTTTGCTATCTTGCTAATTCTCTTGTTTCGTTTGGTTACTTGTCTGGATTGTTTTACCTCAGTTTAAATTTATCATTCGAGTCTTCATCTTTACATCATTATTGTTGGTTAAACTCATTTAAACAAAAAAAAAAAGAGAAGGATTCTAGTTTGTGTCTATTTCTCTTTGCTTCAAATTTTCCTTTTGCATTTGATCTATTTGTTTGTGCGCTACAGTTCGTAAGCAGATATGGGAGACGAAGCACCAGTCAACATGAATCAGCTCCTGAAAGCCGTTAGATCAGTCAATGACCATCTCGCACGACCTCAGCCAGTTAGGAAAGGGCAGGGGGAAAACCCCAACAGACCAAGACTTCACCCAGAGGATGAAATTGTTGAAGACTCAGTGGATTATGAAGATGATCCCTTACCAGTTCGCACCCCCAATATTCGAGCTAGGAGACCGGAGAAAGCTAGAGATCGAGACTTGGATGTTGATAGAACACGACATGAAGGAAAAGACTTGAAGCTAACCGCACCAACGTTTGCTGAAAGAGTAAACTCAGAAGCTTATTTAGATTGGGAAAAGAGGATGGAAAACATCTTCCAATACTACAACTACTCGGACACTAAGAAAGTATCTCTGGCTGCTGCTCGATCAGTTCACGGAAAACACCTTGCTCGGTGGGATAGAGAAGTTTCTGAGAGGAAGAGACTTAGGCATGGGCAGATAAATACTTGGGAGGACATGAGATATCAGTTGAGGAAGAGATATGTTCCGTCGTACTACCACAGGGATTTGCAAAAGAAGTTTAGAAAGTTAACTCAAGGGAGCAAGTCGGTAGAGGAATATTTGGAGGAGTTTGAGATGCTTAGGAACATATTAGAGGCTGAGGAATCAGAAGAGACTCTCATGGCTCAGTTCCTAGATGGTTTACATGATAGAATAGCATGAAAGGTTGAGAGGCAAGTACATCGAGATTTAGAAGATTTGTTGCATTTGGAAACACAAGCAGAGCAACATATCAAGAGGAAGACTGCTCAGACAACTAGGAGCAAACCTGCCTGGACTCCCCAACCCCAAAGAAACCTAGACAAGGGAAAGTCTATAGAGGTTGAGTCTAAGTTCAAAAAAACTGTTATGGAGACGTCGAAACCGAGCAGACCCGAACCAGGTAAGTTCCAAACTCAAAGTACTAGAATTCGTGACATTACCTGTTTCAAATGTCAGGAAAAAGGTCACTATGCAAGGGAGTGCCTGAACCAGCGTATTATGGTGCTTAGAGACAACGGAGAATATGAGTCTCAAGATGAAGTCGCGGATGAACCAGTGGACTCCGAGGAGGATATAGTTGACTAACCGGATGTGGGGCATTTGTTAGTAACAAGGCGAGCTCTCATCTCTTTCTTTTATCCCGAGACTGTGAAAGAGAGAATATATTCCCTTCCTAGTGCACCGTCAATTCAAAGGTATGTAGTCTTATCATTGATGGAGGATCATGTACTAACGTTGCAAGCAAGTATTTGGTTGACAAGTTAGGTCTCACAAAGAAGAAGGATCCAAGACCATACCGTCTTAAGTGGCGTATTGACAAGACTGCACTAAAGATATCCGAGCAAGTCACTGTAGCATTCAGTGCTGGTAAGTATGCAGATCAGGTTACATGTGATGTGGTTCCAAGCCAAGCGGGATATCTTCTTTTAGGGAGACGGTGACAATTTGACAAGGATACCATCCATAGTGGGCGTACCAACTATTACAGTTTCAGTCACAATGGTTGCAAGCACAGGCTAGCACCGCTCACCGCTCAAGAAGTCCATGACATGAAAAAGGAAATGGATAAAGGAGCGAAGTTAAGTTAAACAAACTTGTATGTTTCACCTCATAATGTTTTAAAATCCCTTGAATCAAAAGAGCAGGTGCTACTAATGATCTCCAAAGAAGGTTTGTATTCAGGTCAAGATGACAAGGATACACCGGAAGAAGTGCTCACGCTTCTGGAAACTTTTCAGGATGTGTTCATAGAGAAGATTCCACCAGGATTACCACCTCTTAGAGGCATAGAGCACCAGATAAACTTAGTTCTCAGAGCAACGTTACCCAATAGACTAGCTTATAGGGTAAACCCGGAGGACGCTAAGGAATTGGAAATGCAAGTTCAGGACCTGATGTCTAAAAAGTATATCCGAGAGAGCTTAAGTCCATGTGCGGTCTCAGTTCTGTTAGTACCTAAGAAAGATGGGACATGGAGGATGTGTGTGGATTGTCGAGCTATAAATAATATCACCATTAAGTATAGGCACTCCATCCCTAGGCTAGATGATATGTTAGATGAGCTTAGTGGGGTGACCATTTTCAGTACCATTGCAGCACAATTGACTTCAGTGATCAAGAAGAATAGCGAGTTCACGTGGGGGCAAGCTCAAGAGGATGCCTTCAGCGAACTTAAAGACAGCCTCACAAATGTACATGTTTTAGTATTGTCTGATTTTAACAAAACATTTGAGATTGAATGTGATGCTTCAGGTATATGTATTGGAGCTCTACTGACACAAAGAGGGAAGCTCGTGGCTTACTTTAGCGAGAAACTAATAGGGGCCTCACTCAACTACCCAACCTATGACAAAGAAGTGTATGTGTTGGTAAGGAGTCTCAAAACTTGGCAGCACTATCTTTTATCTAAGGAGTTTTCTATTCATATAGATCACGAGATCTTAAAGTACCTAAAGGGACAGACCACTCTCAAGAAGAGACACGCGAGGTGGCTGGAGTTTGTGAAAATATTTCCCTACGTGATCAAAAATAAGAAAGGTAAAGAAAATATTATGGCAGATGCACTATCCAGGAGATACAAGCTCATCACCATAATGGAAGCCAAGATTATGGGGGTTTGAGCACATCAAGACACTGTATGAGGAGGACCCAGACTTTCGGGATCACTACAAGGAGACTACTAAAGCTGCCTTTGGAGCATTTTATCAACAAGACGAGTTCCTATTCAAAGATAAACGGTTATGCATACCACAGGGATCCATGCGTGAGTTACTAATGTGGGAAGCCCATGGAGGTAGCCTAATGGGACATTTTGGGCGCGACATGATGGATCATTTCTTTTTGCCGCATTTGAAGAAGGATGTGGAGAAGTTCTGCTCCAAGTGCATCACTTGCTTGAAAGCAAAATCCAGGTTACATCCTCACGGCTTACACTTACATTTACCTATACCTAACATGCACTGGGTTCTATATTTGTAGTTGTAGACAGGTTTTCAAAGATGGCGTATTTCATACCATGCAAAAAAACCAATGACGCCACTTAGACCGCAGATCTTTTTTTCAAAGAAGTTGTGCGTTTACACGAAGTACCAAGAACCATAGTCTCATATCGAGATACCAAATTCCTCAGTCATTTCTGGAGAGTTCTATGGAGGAAATTAGGTACTAAGCTACTCTTCTCGACGACTTGCCACCCCAGACAGATGAGTAGACAGAGGTAGTAAATCGGACCCTCTCCACATTATCGAGAGCCACAGTTGGTAAGAACTTATGAAATTGGTTAACTTGTTTACCTTTCTTTGAGTTTTCCTATAATCATGCTAGACATTCAGCTACCAAGCATTCACCTTTTGAAATTATCTATGGATTTAACCCTAGTACACCACTAGAGCTTTCTCCTTTCCCCCAAGCTATTTACTCTAGTGTAGAAGGAGAGACCAATGTCGAGTATGTGAAGAAGCTCCACCAAAAGGTCAAGGAGAATCTGGAAAAGAAGTATGAGAAGATCAATGAGTTTTGAGATCAGAACCTTTTCAAGGGGAGAGAATGATGAGGACATCCAAGCTAACATCACAATTACAGAGCTAAGAGAAGCCCAAAGACACGAGGAGGAGCTAAGAGTGTGAAAGAGGATTTCAACAAGTCAGTGGAGAGATTACTCACACTAATGGAGCATGAGCAGCTGAAGGGAACTCTCCTCACCAAAGAGATCGTTCGAGAGACTCCTTGTTTGTGGTGTCAACTTCAAGCGTCGTCCGTACCACTCAAGTCTCTCACACTATCAGTTCTACCGGTTTTACAAAGATACCAAGAGTCGAGTATTTTCATCATCACCAAGACTATCTAAAGAGCTACAAGCTAAGCAAGGTGAGTATTTGAATCATTTTAAACTCATGAGTGCTTTGTGTTTCTTTTGTAGGGTTTTTTTATTGATTTATGTCTTAGAAGTCCCAGCATTTGTAATTTAGAAGTCTAGAGTGTTTGCTGTTCTTTTACTTTCCTTATGTAGTATTTTTTGGCCAAGAAGTCACTGCTCTCGAGCTATTTATAAAGCTCTTTTCTCAGCATGTATTATTTACAAAATATCAATAAAGAACCCGAGTTTTCTTCATAGAAAAACTCTAGCTGCTTACCTTCTCTCGCGTGTGACTCACTTGTAGATTGAAAGCTCTGACTTATCAAGACCTCTCCATCAGTCTTGTAGCATCTCTCGCTCCATCATTCACTGCTATTCATCAATCCATCTCATCGCCTTCTTCGGACAGAGTGTTACCACCATCCGGAAAGCTCCATCGCATCCACTTCGATCATCTCTTGACTTGCGGACTGAGTGTTACCACAGTCTGTTTGTCCTCACCTCTATCCTCTGCTCAGCCTTGGTTTAGTGACTACATAACAACCACAGCTCTGCCTCCTCTCCTCTCATTGCTAACAGAGTATTTATGTCCCCCTTCCGTACTTCCAAAAGAAACTCATTTTGATGTTTCAATAATCCCCACAACCACCATGGTATAGCCAACCGTAGCTTCTCATTGATCTTGGTATCCTCCACCATTTTAAACATGATGTCAAAATTTTCAACCAAGTTCGTTGAGAAGCCAGTCCGTGGCAGTGTCACATTACAGTTGCTCCACATTGCTCGAGCTGGGATACAGCCAAACAAAACATGCGATATTAATTCCACAGCAACATTACACAACTTACATGCCATTGGAGTTTGTAACCCATGTCTAATCCCCGGATAAATCTCTCCATAAGAACAAACAAATCTTTGGTATCGTCTTTAGACTCCAGACTTTCACTTTCAATCCATTCAAAATCTTGTTTAGACCAGAGTTATCACCGTCGCCTAACATTGATTTTGCTCAAAGCCGAGTTCCGCTTTTCACTGAATATTGACCATCTCGTGTATAAGCCCAGATAAAACTATATTTTCTACTATTACTTGGAGGAACAGAGCTGGTACGAATTACATCCGTAGGAGAGAAAAGCGAGTGCAGCTTGGTCATATTCCATCTACCCCTTGGGTCAATCAAGTCCGCTACTTTCAAATTAAGATCTATTGTTGGCTGTATATTAATCAGGCGCCTAGGATCCTCATCGTATACCCACTTGTCAAACCACACATTTGTATCCATTTCATGAGCCCATTGGATAACAATTCTCTTCCAAAACATATATATTTTTCATGCATAAGAATGTCGATATCCTTCTTTAGTGTCCAAAAAAACTTTATTTGCTTAATACCGACTCTTTATAAATTGGGAGATCAAGGACTTAGGAGCTGACAGTAATCTCCAAGATTGTTTTGCTAAAAGCGCTTGATTAAAATTACCAAGATCCTTAAATCCTATCTCACCATCCTTCTTAGAGCGGCATATCTTATCCCAAGAAATCGAATGCATCTTCTTCTTATCTTCACATGAATTCCACCAGAAGCTCGACATTGCACTCATAGTTTTAGTACACTGTTAATCTGAAAAAGACATTGCATATATGGACATGGCCATAGCGACCGATTTTAGTAGAATCTCCTTGTCCCCAAGAGAAAGCGTCTGAGCATACTAACTAAAAAAAATCAGAATTTAAAAAAAAAAACATAAATCTTTATAGTCCAAAAATCAAAATTTTGTTGGGCCCTGTTGACACTTATATCTGGTATTATGCTTTTCATAAACTATTTGAAGGTTCTGTTCATAAATATATTGAATATATAAAAACTTATTAAATATATATTTGATCCAGAAAATTTATAAGTTTTCATAATTTTATTGTTTTGAAAAGTAATTCCGCTATATGTTATGACTTGTTAATAATATAAATAAGAAAAAAAAACATCACTATTATACTACAACTGTTTTTTCATTTTATCCTTTTGTGATTATTCCTTAGAAATTTTATTCCGTTCAATTATTTATGCTATTTGATAATTCGATAGTTCTGCTACTATAGTATTCAAGTGACATGCTAGTTAAATATATTTGACTAATATAGTAAGTAATAACATTTCATTGCGTTGCATTTGAAAGTTTTCTCTAGAAAAATGCTAGCATGTGAAGAACAAAATAAATTATCTAAGTAGAAAATTTTCAAAATGAAAGATAATAAAATATAGAACAAAAGACCATTCCTAAATTGGGTATCAAAAAAGCTTTCTCCCTCCATTTACTTTTTCATTTATTTATTTAAAACTGTAACAAAACAGTGAAGACAACAAGAAAGACTGAACAAAGTTCAATCTCAAGATCTCTCTACAATGGCCAATTTCAATTATTGTCAATGATCCCTCTTTGAATCTTCTTCCTCAACCGATGTCGAATCATAATACCCCTAAAAGCTCTCTCTTCCAGAGATCGAAAACTCTACCGACGAGCTCGTACCGGAGATTTACAGCTCCAGTGATTCCCACCTTCACAAATGACTCCGTCTCTAACTTCTCCTCTGATCTCCGCCGTGACGGAGATGGTGGCAGCTGTGACGGCGATACCAGTAACTTCACGGCGGTGCTGAGTGAATCCCCGAGTCAAAGGATAACTCGGTTATGGACTCATTTCTCTCTCAATAATTGTGTATGTTATATATTTTTAGCCTTTTGTTTTTTTCAATTACTAAATTATATTTCTTACTGATATTATGAATTAATCTTTTACTTTGTTCTTGGTTTTTAGTGTTGTATCCATTGATGGTGATCTCTAATTCTTGATCATTTCTAGTGAATGAATAAAAACAAGATTGCATAGTGAATTTGTTATCAAGCTTTAATTTTTTGGCAATTTTCTAATATTCTTTTTACTTCTTTTTTTTTTGTTTTGTTTGCAGCTCAAATTCGGTTGTTCAATTTCTTTTATTTATGTGATGTTTCTTCGAGCTTAAGTTTCAAAACTAGAGGTATGTTTTTATATTTTCTAATTACAAAATTAAGAGCTACTAGTTCAAATTTGGGGAATGATATTGTTTTTTTCTTTGTCTTCCTCGTATCTTTTTTGAGTTCAGGACAAGTTTCTAATGATGTCTATTGGTCGGGATTCAGACAAGTCTCTTGTGTTTGACAATTTTGTTTTTGTTCTGTTTATTTATTTTTGTTCTTTTTTATTGGGCTTCAGGGTAGGGTCTTAATATTTTTGGTTGCTTTTTTGTTTGTCTCCAAACTTTTTTTTTTCTTGTTACAGGCAGAGAATTTTATCCTTTTAACAAGATGTAACAGTAGCAGAGTTCAAGGCAATGACAACAATGAGATTCTACAGCTAAAAGAAACTAATTCTAAAGCTGTTGTTTTATACAGTGTGATTATTACCTTTGTACTACCATTTTTATTATACATGTATCTTGATGATCTCTCACATATCAAGAATCTACTTAGACGAACAAATCAGAAGAAAGAAGAAGTTCCATTGAAGAAAAGATTAGCATATTCATTAGACGTGTGTTTCTCAGTATATCCATATGCTAAACTCCTTGCTCTTCTCTTTGCAACTGTAGTTCTTATAGTATACGGTGGCTTAGCATTGTATGCAGTAAGCGACTGTGGAGTCGATGAAGCTCTTTGGTTATCTTGGACTTTTGTAGCGGATTCGGGTAACCACGCTGATAGAGTTGGTGTTGGAGCAAGAATAGTTTCTGTAGCTATAAGTGCTGGAGGCATGTTGGTGTTTGCTACAATGCTTGGACTTATTTCAGATGCTATTTCAAAGATGGTTGATTCGTTACGGAAAGGGAAAAGTGAAGTTCTTGAAAGCAATCATATACTAATTCTTGGATGGAGTGATAAATTGGTATGGCTTTTAACCATTTTTGTTGCTTTTATATGATGCCTTTTGCTAATAATATGATTAGAAACAGAGAACGTTATGTGTGTAGGGGTCACTCTTGAAGCAGTTGGCAATAGCAAATAAAAGCATTGGTGGAGGTGTTGTAGTCGTGTTAGCTGAACGAGATAAGGAAGAGATGGAGACTGATATTGCTAAATTTGAATTTGATTTAATGGGAACATCGGTTATATGTAGAAGTGGTAGTGCACTTATACTCGCTGATCTGAAGAAGGTCAAGTTTTCTCTAAGTTTAAATTGCGTAAGTCTTGGCTGGTGGTGAAGCTTCTGATAGTGTGGAACCCTTTGATCTGATAGGTGTCAGTTTCGAATGCGCGGGCTATCATTGTACTAGGATCTGATGAAAACGCGGATCAGGTTTGTTTCTTGTTATCGCATCACTTCCTATTCTATGAAGTATTAATCACTTTTGGATAATTTCAACAGAGCGATGCACGTGCCTTAAGGGTTGTGCTCAGTCTTACAGGAGTAAAGGAAGGTTGGAAGGGTCATGTTGTGGTTGAAATGTGTGATTTGGACAATGAGCCATTGGTGAAGCTTGTTGGTGGAGAACGTATTGAAACAGTTGTAGCTCATGATGTGATTGGACGCCTAATGATACAATGCGCTCTTCAACCTGGTCTTGCACAGGTTAGTCTGTTCAGCTAACCTGAAGAACATTTGAAAAAATCTAATGAACTAAATGAGGCAAGTGACGCAAGTCTGCAAAATACTTGATAAGCATGTCTGTATCGAAATATAAATTGTTTATTTAGTGTGTGCTATAGTAACTTTCTGAAACTCGAGAACTCAATATGTAATTACGTATAAACTGAAAAGGGATATAAGCTAACTTAGTGGATTCAAATGTCCCCTAAACTGAAAATAGAAATTGTCCTACAAAGCATTCTTGAAACTTTCATCTAGTGTGGTTCTAAATCGTAGGAACAGTTTATTCGTTACTACATGTCTCTTTAACTTCATCTAGTATGATTCTGAATCCATGGAACGGTATATATTTGAATTTGATACTACATGTCTCTTTAACTTCATCTAGTATGATTCTAAATCCAAGGAACAGTATATATTTGATACTACATATCTCTTTAATTAACTTCATCTAGTATGATTCTAAATCCAAGGAACGGTATATATACGACACTACATGTCTCTTTAACTTCATCTAGAATGATTCTGAATCCAAGGAACCGACATATTTCGATACTTGTATGTGCATGCTTCTGCAGTAAAATCTTCTTAACTCTGTCTTTTACCATTGTCAGATATGGGAGGATATTTTAGGTTTTGAGAAAGCAGAATTTTACATAAAGAAGTGGCCTCAGCTTGATGGCTACCGTTTTGAAGATGTCCTCATTTCATTTCCCAATGCCATTCCCTGCGGTGTTAAGGTTGCAGCAGATGGGAAAATATTTTTGAATCCTAGTGACAACTATGTTCTTGAAGAAGGAGATGAAATACTTGTCATCGCTGAGGATGATGACACTTACGTTCCTGGTTCACTTCCCGAGGTATGCTTGCTTCATTTCTAGTACAATGCTTAGACACCTTTGGCACTAGGTATCATGTCATGCCAAAATTAGTTCCTAATATTGCTATATTGGTTCATTAATCACATTGAACCGTGTTCGCCCTGTAGGTAAAGATGTGTCATTTTCCAAAAATGCAGGATCCTCCAAAATATCCAGAGAAAATACTATTTTGTGGATGGCGCCGTGACATTGATGATATGATCAAGGTACATATTACATCAAAAAGTGATGAGAACACTATAGCATATATAAATGTTGATTGGTTATGAGCTTTTCAAATCCTATAGGTGCTAGAAGCTCTGCTTGCGCCTGGATCCGAGTTATGGATGTTTAATGAGGTTCCAGATCAAGAAAGAGAGAAAAAACTGACTGATGCAGGATTGAATATATCCAAATTGGTGAATATAAAACTTGTACATAGGCAGGGAAATGCGGTAATCAGACGTCATTTAGAGAGTCTCCCTTTAGAAACTTTTGATTCTGTAAGTTGTCTTGCATTGTCTTCCTCTTTTAGGTTGATGTAGCATCCTCATATTTACCAAATCAAATTTGCAGATCTTAATTCTTGCAGAACAGTCGCTTGAGAACTCTATTGTTCATTCAGACTCTCGATCTCTTGCCACGCTTCTCCTTATTCGGGATATACAGGTACATATCCTCTGTTTTTCTAAAGGTAACATATATGTTGATGGTATATATTCAGTTCTGTTATCTTATATGGAAAAGTTCAATCTTAACGCCTAGTTTATTCAAATTCTTGAGCACGTCTATACCATTTAAGTTAGTTGTTTGGCTTTCGGTTTTTAGTATATTAAAATCCTTATGCATGCATGTGTCTTTACTTATGGAAGCTACTTTTTCTATATTAATCAACAGTCGAAACGGCTTCCTTATAAAGACGCAAAGTCAAGCGCTTTACGGATATCTGGGTTCCCTAATTGCTGTTGGATCCGTAAAATGCAGCAAGCTTCAGATAAGTCCATTGTGATAAGTGAAATTCTGGATTCAAGAACAAAGAACCTTGTATCTGTATCCAGAATCAGTGATTACGTGCTATCGAATGAGTTAGTTAGTATGGCTCTTGCAATGGTCGCAGAGGATAAACAAATAAACCGTGTTTTAAAAGAGCTTTTCGCGGAAAAGGTACATAAGAAAGGAACTTGCTTTGCTTGTGTAGAATATGGAGATAGTGTCAATTTGTTCTGATGAGTAGAGTCATTTGCGTTGCAGGGTAATGAATTGTGCATAAGACCTGCAGAGTTCTACATATATGATCAAGAAGAGGTTTGCTTTTATGATATAATGAGAAGGGCTCGTCAAAGACAAGAAATCATAATCGGTTATCGCCTTGCGGGTATGGAGCAAGCTGTGATTAATCCTTCAGATAAATCTAAGCTTACAAAATGGTCTCTTGATGATGTTTTTGTAGTCATAGCCTCAAGTCAGTAACTTACAAAAACCGTAGATGAGCACTTACCATTTGAACACTCCATAACGATAATCGTAAAATGAGTCCCCAAATTTTCTTCAACTTGTTCATTGAGTCACTAAAAAACATAGAGAATTATTTTGTGCAGTTAACGACCAAACACTCTTTAATAAAAATGTGTATCTTGTTTTAGTTCTTCCCATGAAAGAAGTGAACCTTTCTTTTTTTTTTTCACGACAAAAACATGAATTCATTAAGCTTTCAGGATGTGATTTTTTAAGAAAACTAATCCGGAGTTTGAGAGCTTACATGGGAAACAAGCATACCTCGTGCTTGAGTTTTTTTGGACAGAAAGTCGGCAGAGACATTCGACGTACGTAATAAATAAGAGATAGAAAAGGAAGAAAACAATAGAGTAAGGTTTTTTTTTTTTTGTTAAAAGATATTCAAATTAAATCAAAAATAAAATCTATTACAAGGTCTGAAGGCCAAGTTTTGGAAGCCCAAATTAAAATACATAGTTTAGACCCATTAAAAGTATCCAAATAGTAACTCACATACGAACCAGATTTCATAAACGAACCAGATAGTTCGGTTTAACGAATTCCCCCATACCGGCCAAAAAACCGCCATCAATGATTAAGTGAAGTGAAGATTATGCGAGTCTGTTTTGGGAATGAATTAGTCAACTAGGGTTTCCACCTTGGTGTGTAGAAGAGAACCAGAGGCGAAGAAGGGAGAAAGCGAGAGAGGGATTTGAGCTTCTGAAACTCGATGCTCTATTCCTCACAGTCAAGTCAATCTGGGAAAGGAGAAGGTCGACTGATCTGAAAGAGTTGCGGTGAATCCTGTTATTTCGCTCAGTTCAGATCAAGTAGATCATCGCCTGCCACGCAATAAGAGTGAGTTTCTTGAGAGTTTGTTTACCCGATATGTTGGAGAGGATTTGCAGTGAGGAATCCCATGATCTGACCGGTTGAAGGTAGCATTTGTGATTGATTCACTGCCATATAGTCCAGGTGAAAGGGCAGTGATAGAAGATATGGTCACTCGACTCCAAAGTAGCCAAGCAGAGGATGCATAAGGGGTCAACTTGAAGACCCCAGTTGAGGAGAACGATCCTTTGTTGGGCACCGATCAAGGGTGAAGAGCCACACGATGAAGCTGTGCTTTGGGATACCTCCCGAGTTCCATATCGCTTTCGCCCAGGGTACTCGAGGTTGGTGTTCTTTGATAGCATGATAAATTTTTCCAGTGCTGTGGTTTTCCTTGATATTGTCATTGATCCATCAGTCATGAGAGTCTTCTAATTCTGATCATGAGATTGTAGAGAGAAAGGTTTGAACGCTCACTTGTTACTCTGATCTTGCACATTTAAGGTGGAGTCCAGAGGAATACCAAGAAGTTGAGGCCCGTTAGTTCCAAATAGGGTGAGTAAACTACCCATAGGGCTCTAGTTGCCAGTCTAGAATCTGCATTGTTTCCCATTTCTCACCCGTACTTTAATCCAAGGGAACACCACTTCTTTCAGTTTCAGGAGCTTGTTAGCAAGCCATGATTTTTTTGGTTTGGCTTTTGGGTCCAGAAGTTACTTAAGTTACCAGCAAGGGTTTTTCTACGTACCAAGCAACCCAGATGGAGCCATACTTGAAGAATAGCATTCAGATGAGCTTCAGGACAGCTGCCTTATTCCAGACTTCTAGGTTCCTGATGCCAAGTCCTCCTTCTTGTTTATCCAATATTACAGTACTCCAGGCTACTCTTGCAGTATAATGTCCCTCTAGTGATCCATTCCAAAAGGAGGCATTTGACATGGAGTTTATTGATCTTATGCAGCTTTTAGGGAGAATGAAGGATGAGCTCCAAAAGTTTGATATACCGGCTATGATAGAGTTGAGGAGCTGCAGCCGGCCAGCAAAAAAGAGGAATTTGGTGGTCCAGGAACTCAGCCTTTTCTTAACTTGCTGCAGGAAAGGTGCACAATCAAGAAGTGTCAATTTCTTGGTACATAGAGGCAATCTAAGATACCTAACAGGCAGTGACCCATGTCTGATTCCAGTGGATGCAGAGATAAGGTTTATATCTTGTTCTGCAAGCCCCGAGGAGTGGAAGTAGGTTTTAGGTATGCTAATACTAACCTCAGAAATATTTTCAAAATTCTTTAGGACGCTGAGAATGCTTTTGATTGAGGCGAGCAAACCATTTGTGAAGGCCAGTAAGTGATCTGCAAAACAGAGGTGGGTTAGTTTTGATTCGAAGCATCACGTGTGATACTGAAATTTTTCTTCAACTGCAGCCTTATTTAACATGAGAAAAAGGCAGTTCATGGTTAGGACAAAAAGATAAGGGGACAATGGGTCACCTTAACGAAGTCATCTTTTCCCTTTGAAATAACCATGAGCATTTCCATTGTAGGCCATGGAGAAAGATGGAGTACACACATATGCAGATAACCATCTAAGGAACTGTTCTAGAACCTGCATCCCTCTAAGTATACTGAACAAGAATTTCTATCTGACTGTGTTAAAGGCTTTGGCAATATCTATTTTCAAGGTGATATATTTTTGACCTTTCCCACGATGATAGCCATTAACTAATTCTAAAGCAAAGATAATGTTTTCTACTAACAGCCGGCCCTTTACAAATGATGTTTGGTTAGGTAATATGATGTATGGGAGCATTGATTTCAGCCTATAGACAAGTAGCTTGGAGATCGCCTTATATAAGATGTTACAACAGGATATAGGCTTGTAGTTCGAGATGAGAGAGGCACCAGACCTCTTCGGAACAAGTGTTAATATTGTGATGTTTGTTGCAGATGGGAGGAAGGAAGTAGTAAAGAATAAAGAGATGGCGTCTATGACTTCTTTGCCAATGACTGGCCAAGCTGCCTTATAGAAAGTTAAGGTGAGTCCATCTGTTCCCTGTGATTTGCTGGGGTTCAATTTAAATAAAGTACTCACTATCTCTTCTTGTGTAAGCATTAAAGACATGGAGTGTTGCAGAGCAGTTGAACAGTGAAATGGACTGAGTTCCTAGAACCATAAAGGAGGACAGGAGATAGGGGCTAAAATATTCGGGCTTAGAATGGATCTGAAGTGGTTGACAGCCACGGTACTCATGGCTTGAAGATCAGAGATTATGGAGCCAGCTGCTGTAGAAAAGGATCTTACGGCATTGATAGAGCATTTGGCTTCAGCAACTCTATGGAAGAATGCTGTGTTTAGGCCCCCTTCCGCAAGCCAGTTGATGCGGGACTTTTGGCAGTAAAAGGACTCTTCTATCAACCTCAAGGCTTCCCATTTAATGTATAGGTCACGTTCTTACTGTACGTGGGTTGGGGAGAGTTGTAAGAGCACCTGATCCTACACAGTTTTAAGTAAATTGTTAGTCTCTCGCACTCGGATTTGGATTTCCGAGTAATTTTCTGTCTGAAGTGTTTTTGACGCTCTTTTAATTGCTTTATATTTTGCGCATAGGATAGCCAAACTTAGATCCCGATGATTAGAGTTTCCAGCAACAATTCATGCAGCTTCTACCAGGGATTGGAAGTGAGGGTGTATGGTGAGATAGTTAAAAAGTTTGAACGGCTTAGAACCAGCTTGGGAGAGGGAACAAGATAGGTTCACTAAGCTGGGAGAGTGGTCTGAAACTTCAGGGGAGAGGAAGGAAGCAACACTGTCAGAGACAACAGAGAGCCAATGATTGCTCACCATTATCCTGTCCAGTTTTTTGGCTAAAGGACCAAAAGATCATTTATTCTACCAGGTATAAGTAGGCCAGAAAATCTCAGATCAAATATCTCCATTTGGGTAAAACTATCCCTTAGCTCAAGCATTGATGTATTGTAGCTGTTTACCTCGGGATTAGAATGTTCTGCAGGATAGATTATTTGGTTAAAATCACCTTCAAGGATCCAGGGAATGTTTTTCAAAGCTAGAGTATGATGGGTTGGGGGTTTGGGGAGGTGGAGTACTCTAAGGGATGGCCGGAGAACAGGTAAGTGGGGTGGAGAGTTGATGGCAATTGAAGTATCTCGTGGGATAACAGATATATTATGCCCTGGAGGGATAGATGTGGTAGGGTCTATAGTTGAGGGGAGTAGGACAGTAGGACCAAGACCAGCAGTAGCACCAGGTGAAGGAGAATTTTGGGTTGAAGTATCTGCAATACCACTACTTGAAGCTTGTTTTAGGTTTGTATTTTGGTCCACTCGAGTCTCTTGATCTTTCTTTGCTTTAGCCGTAGATTGCTTTACACGAATAACAGGAGGAGGGAGAGGAGCACTTGGACAATATCTAATCACATGGTCTAACTCCTTGCAGAGAGAACAGGTAGAAGGAACCCATGGGTATTCAACCTCCACTGTAATAACTTTCCCATTATCCCTTATGACTTCCAAAGATGAAGGGGGAGGCTTTGTTAGGTCAGTTTCGACTTTTACATAAGCCACAGTGACACTAACAAGATTTTTGGTAAAATAGTCTCTCTTTTGGCTCTCCTATACCTTCTGCAGTTAGACTTAAATCTTTTCTAATGGATCAGGTCAAAATAAACCCTTTTGAGGTGGGCCCAGATGGGGATGGCATCAAGTGAAGGGGAGTTATGTGATGTAGAGTTCCATTGCGCAACCAAGAACATGTATTCACCAACATACCAAAGCTTCTTCTCCATAACTTTCCTACGTATAAATTCATTTGGTAGTCTCACCAGCATAGAAGATGAGAGAGAGTTTAAGTGAATTTCTAATCGTCTTCCTTTGTTCCACATGTGGCTAAGAACACTTTGGATGTGGTTGTAAGTAGGTGGTCTTCCTTTGAACCGACAAGTAATAAAGTCTTTGTAGATCAGCACCTTCCTTAAATACAGTATCAGGGATTGCCACTCTTGCCTTTCCACTTTCAAAATAGCTGAGCGGAGCTAGCCTCTCTAGTGACTTATCCACCAATTTTCTGAGATTTTCTGCCCAAGTTTTTGTTGCTTGATTAACAGAGAGGGGTACTGCAGGGGGTTAAGTGGGGTGGATAGGCTTCGGTGGTAGAGGTTTAGATGGTTTGATGGGGACTGTCAAGGGATTAGAGGGGCCTGGTGCCAAGTTTGGGACCACAGGGGAATGGGTTCAGGAGAGATTGAGGATATTGGAGTGACGATGTGGGATAGGCGATGGTTATGTGGAGTAGAAGAGTTTGGTAAATCTCCAGATAAAGGAAGGCTTAAGGGAATGGTTATAGAGGCTGGATTGGGGGTCGAGTATGGGTTAGAATATCAGCATTGACAGGGGTAACAGAGGTCAACGTTGTGGCTAGGAGGCCGCTACTGTACAGAGGTTTCCAATCCAGATCTAGGGTTTGGTGGGTGAGAGGCTGCTTTCAGCCAAGGCTGAAACTAGATTGTCACCAGAAATTCGAGCATCAGGGAGCCAGCGGTTCGCCACCGCCATCGCACGTTCTCTCTCTTTGCTCTTCCCACAATAGAGTAAGGTTATGAAAATAATCAAGCTCTAAAGCAAAAGAATACCAATATTCCGGAGAATTTGTAATCGCAATCAGAAAAAGAAGTGAACCTTTCTATACAACAAAAAGAATGTGCAAGAAGCAGAGTCGGCCCTTGGGCCAAGCAGATGAAACATGGGTTTGCGGCCAATTATATTATCATTTAAATTCAGCCATTTTTTCATCAAAACTTATATCACAAAGATTAATTCATCATACCTTGAGTTTGAGTCTCATGTTAATGAAATCAAACAAAAATATTATACATAAATAAAAATAACAAAAAAGTTATGGAAATCTGTTAACATAAAAGAGAGAAATATTGCACTAGATATCAAAAGATTAAAAAATATTTAACTCGGAAGAAAGGTGACAACCTCATAATATTTTTGACTTGGTCCTCATCATACAATCTTCCCAAGTGAACAAACCCTAGTACATTGTTGTGGGCGCGATGCTTGCTTGTGAGTGGACTCACCATACCAGAAACACTTAAACGATAGAGGTCGAGATTGTTTCAACGTTGGACCAGTGTCACCGGATTCGGTGCTTGTGTTTTGTCAATCGTGCAATGGTATTTGTTTTCACAACTGACCCAATACGAGAAATAGACAAATTCCAAGCAGAGGAGGCCCTTCATGCTTGCGACTCAGTTAAAAGGGTAAACCTGGTGTGCTTCCCACATTGATTTTGGCTCAAATTGTAAAACAGTGTTTTGAATTGGCAACCTCAACCCTCCAATGAAACGAGACACCACTTGATCCTCTGTTTTACTCATCGGATTTCTCGCCCATAACGCAAAGAACTCTGAAGCATAATCATCCACTATTTTTATACCTTGGTGTAAATTTTGAAACCGAGTGTACAGCGTGCATGCATAATTGACCTTTGAAGCGTGAAGCCACCAAACGCACACACTCATCGTCCGATACTTGTTTGAAGGTCAATACCTTTTTGACGGAACTGATCCAGTCTAGTAACTCTTCGGGTTCAAACCACCATCAAACTCTGGTAGGTCCAACTTGAAACCCTATCCCAACGACGCACATCACCTCTAGTAGCCACAACCCCATCATGATGTTGGTGGTTAAACGATCCTTCACGAGACCCCGCAAATGGGTTTTCCTCGATAACTTCTTCTTCATCTTCAACAGCGAAGTCTTGATCAACATGGCGAGGTCGAATCAGCTCCTGACTGTTCACCTAGAGCACCACATGTAAGGATGTTTCAACAGAATTTTGCATTGTGTGTCACAAATTTTGTTAAAATTCAGCCATTATCTCCTGCAGAGCATCAACTTGCTCTTCCACCTACTGTTGAAGGTTATTCTTTAGAGACATTGTAGAATTGATTTGTCTCCGATACCAACAGTTGTGGCGGCCAAGTATCAAATCAAGAAAACAGAGCTTAACACTGATCTGTTTAACGGTTTGTTCGGAACTCGTAACTTCCTCAAAAATGAACAAGATCAAAGGCTTCAGCTGATGACAAAAAAAAAATCAAACTACAAAAATTTTGATTCTATTTAAACATCTCTAAACAATAAGACCAAATCTCTAACTACTAAAAGAGATAACACAAGATCTTCTAGTCCTAATCTATGTTTATCAAAATATAAAATAAAACCAAAACAATATACAAACTAAACAAATTAAAGCCCAAGCAAGAAGAGCGACAATACCCAATGATAAGATAGTGGGATACGATATATGATACATTCAGTACATAATCAAGCAAAGTATATATGTTCATAAGAAAACATATAAGGCAGTTTCAAAACTACAAAACTAGAAAGAAGGTTTAGATTTTGGCAAAACTGAACATGAAACAAGCTACATGTTTTGGTAAAACTGGAAACCCATTTTTATAACTGAAAACAATCAAACAAAACATGAAACAAGCTAAATTGAAACCCAATTTGTCTAATCACATTAGCAAGTATTGCAAAACAAAGATCTTGGCAAGCATAGATACAAGTTCTGATGTGACTCATTTTCAAGCTAGAGAAAATGAAATACAAGCTTAATCAAACAAAAAAACTTGCCAACAATCAGTTAACCATTCGAATAGCAATGATTTTGGTTTAGAACGAAATCAAAACCCAGAAAGAAACGTTAAAGAGAAGGAGAAGCAAGAGGCTGATGAAGACAAATGAGACCTTACACAAATGATAGTGGAGCATGAACAGAAGACGACGACTAGGCCAAAGCCAGTGTCTTCTTCGATGAATTGGCAGACGACACAAAGCGATCGAAAGAAAGAAGTCTCGACGACGAGAAAGAAAGAGATCGAGTATTGGATCTTTATTTTCTTAGATAGATTAATGAGGGTATTTTGATCTTTTACAAAATGAGATGCAACATCTAGACTCTAGTTTTTTCAACTTCTCAAATATCCAAAGAAATTTAGTTTGTATATAATCTCAACACCCAAATGCAAAATCTAAATGAACCAAAGGATGACATCCTAAAGTTATAGTTTAACATAATAAATTATACACTTTGAATAAGTGTATCCATACAAAAATGACCAAGTGATCAAAGAAAAATGGACTATTCGCGTAAAATCGATAATAGAGACCAATAGAATACGTGTGTAATTTTATTTTTTATTTCGATCTCTAATACGAAAAAAAAACTAAATTTGGTTTGTAAAACATAAAACACAAAAGTAATGGATAAAGAGGAGAAGGGATATGAAAAAAAAAAAAAGAATAAGTGAGGAAATGAAGGAGATGAGAGAGAAAATAAAATTTAATCTCATCCATTGGATCTAAAAAGAGAGAATATGTAATTTAATCTCATCCATTGGATCTAAAAATAGAGAACATGTAATTATATATTAAATGATTGAGTAATTAAATCGAAATTGTAACTAAGAGAGTGGGTGGTTTAAATGTTAAATGGTCTTTTTACAACAAAAAAGGTGAATATAGATTATAATGATATTAAGTTTCAAAATGTGGGTTAGAGTGAAAGACACATAACATGAATTAGGTACCATACCAATGACCAATGGACCTATGAGTTATATAACTTACAAATATGGATAAACAAAACCGAAGTGGCTTATTGGGGAAAAACTTTTGTGGGGGCTAAAATGAAAAATGTGATGCGCCGAGTCACAACAATGACATTCTCCTCCTTCCTCCAATCACCTCCACTCCCAATTTCTCACCGACCCTTTCGCTCTCTCCCACAGTTCTCTATCTCCTCTCTTCCTGTAGCCACCCAGCGATTCCTCACTTTCTGTACCAAATCCAAACCAAACATGGCAGATTCAGGACCACTCTCTTATCTTACTCAACGAGAAGCTACCGAGATTGATGAAACCTTAATGGGTCCTCTTGGTTTCACCGTTGATCAGCTCATGGTCTCCATTTTTCTCTTCTTCTTCCCTAAATTTTTCATGTTTTCGCTTTTCCCGCCTGATTTTTCTCCATTTTCTCATCTTGTTTCAGGAATTGGCTGGTCTTAGCGTCGCTACTTCAATTGCTGAGGTAAATTACAGAATCAAACAAACCAAACAGATCACAAAGCTCAAAGCTTTTCACTTGAAACTGATTAACCTATTCTTTAGCTTTCTCTAGCTTGGATTAGTTTGAATAAATTATTCCCAATTGAATTAAAGCGGTACGTGAGCTGGGTTCAGAACGTCGTGAGAAAATCATGGATCAACTAAGCCCTCTCGGGGACTTGCTTAAGAATAAGAAAGAGCAATCTGGGTATTATAGTTCATCTTTAGAAGTACAATTCTTTAATCTACGTTGGATTTGAAGTGTTCTAATCTTTTCCAGGTTCAAACAAACCAAAACGTCCCAAGTTCAAAGCTTTTCACTTTAAACTGATTTACCTATTAAGCTCTCTCTCGCTTGGATCAGTCTCACAAGTACTGAAATAAGGAAATTGAAATCTACTTAAACTAGGAATCTAAGTTTGACTTAATTGAACTCAAAACATGGGTATTGTAGTTCATCTTGGCATTACAAGCTTTAATCTTGTTATGTAAATTGGATTTGAAAAGTTATAATCTTTTTCAGGTTTATAAACCGAGTGAATATAGCCGGGTTTTAGCTATTTGTGGACCTGGAAACAATGGTGGCGATGGTCTTGTGGCGGCAAGGCATCTTCATCACTTTGGATATAAACCATTTATTTGTTATCCCAAACGTACTGCTAAGTCACTTTATACTGGACTTGTCACTCAGGTTTGTAACGAGTGCTTGATTTTTATGATATTTGTTAGCTTTTTGTTTTGTGTTGTTCTGTTTCCATAAAGCCTACTGAAATGGCTTGTTCCTGCAGTTGGAATCACTCTCGGTCCCTTTCGTTTCCGTTGATGATCTACCTGAGGATCTTTCAAAGGACTTTGATGTTATTTTAGATGCTATTTTTGGGTTTTCATTTCATGGTAACTATTCTTTTGCATACATTGTTAGAATTCTTCAAAGCATGAAACATTGAAAAGTAGTAAATTCATCGTACTTTTGAAAATATTGTATAATTCAGTTCCGCGACTATTTTTGTTTGCATCGTGTTTCAGTTTCTCTTTGAAAGCAATGTTTTGCACATGTAGGTGCTCCAAGACCTCCTTTTGATGACCTTATCAGGAGATTGGTGTCCTTGCAGAACTACGAGCAGATGCTCCAAAAACACCCAGCCATTGTCTCTGTGGATATTCCTTCTGGTTGGCATGTTGAAGAAGGTGACCATGAAGGTGGAGGAATTAAGCCTGATATGTTGGTATGCATTGGGCAAATTGCTTGCACTACTCTTTTTTTCTTTGAATCATTTGTTAATAGAAGGAAAACTACTTTATGAATTGAACCTTTTTACTCTTTTTAGGTGTCTTTGACTGCGCCAAAGTTATGTGCGAAGAGATTTTGTGGCCCTCATCACTTTTTAGGTGGGAGATTTGTACCACCTTCTGTTGCAGAAAAATATAAGCTCGAGCTACCTAGTTACCCTGGGACATCGATTTGTGTTAGAATTGGTAAACCTCCCAAAGTTGACATATCTGCTATGAGAGTGAACTATGTCTCTCCAGAATTGCTTGAGGAGCAGGTTGAAACTGATCCTACTTTACAGGTATGAATTCATTTCTTGTTTTGGCTTATCTTTATTGTTCTCCAATTATGGTTAAAAGTACTCTTTTCATGTTTTCTCATTTTTAATGTCTTTTCAAGTACATGTTCTGCTATATTACTCACTGCTTAGTTGTTGTGGTTTCTTATAAGAGATTAGGCATCCTTTTTGCTAAAACAGTTCATTCTTCTTTTGCAGTTCCGTAAATGGTTTGATGAGGCGGTTGCTGCTGGATTGAGAGAAACAAATGCTATGGCTTTATCTACAACGAATAAGGATAGAAAACCGTAAGTGTAGTTTGATAATTCGAGAGATTTTAGTTTATTGAACAGTATGCTGATGAACATGTTCCAAAAGCTTTTGTATGCCCATATCTCTTAGATGTTATCTAGCATAACTGTATATTTGAGGTGAAACTTTATACTTTCTGCAAAATATGATGAGATGCATCCAGCTATGGCTTTTTTGAACTTGATGTTGTCTGATATACAGCCAGTGATACAAAATAGTGCGTCTTAGGTTTCCAATTTGCTGCATGATATACAGTTTCTAACATGTTTCTTTATTGTTCCAGTCTTTGAAGTAGTTGCAAGTATATATGTTAGTAGTGTCTCTGCAGGCATGAAACTCGATCATTGGCGATCTTAATTACTGCTTTGAGTAAAATTTAAGCGTATCAATAGATAAGCATGCACGGATTTGCATCGGGCACAAGATTTTTCTATCTACTTTCTTTTTCATTTATCTTTTCTGATGAGCCTTATTCTGCTACAGCTCCTCAAGAATGGTTTTACTAAAAGGATTTGATGAGAATGGATTTGTATGGTTTGTACATTCTCTCCCTTGCTTAAATTGTACGATGAGAATGGATTTGAATTGAAGATCTCTGTGTGCAACCTGATGTTACTTGCTTAAATTGTTAATTGCAGGTTCACAAACTACGAAAGCAAGAAGGGTTCTGATTTATCAGAAAACCCTTGTGCAGCACTTCTTTTTTACTGGGAAATTTTGAACCGTCAGGTGTGTTTCCATTATTCTTAACCTCCCTGTATGTTTTAGGCTTTGAGCTGGTCCTTTGCACATCCATTTGTGAGATGCATTGTAGTAATATACTCTGTGCTACTAAAGCCAGTTTGTCCACCATTGATACACAAGAATTAGTAACTTGGTTGATGAGATCTTTTCGGAGTACTAATATTTACTGTACCTAACCAGGTAAGAATTGAAGGACCAGTGGAGAGAATACCTGAGTCCGAATCCGAATATTACTTTCATAGTCGTCCTAGAGGAAGTCAGATTGGTGCTATTGTTAGCAAGCAGGTACATTATGATCTGTTGCAGTTATCAAAATATTTTCATATGGTGTTAGGAATTTGCTTTGGACCTTCACCTTTTAACTTTTGGTTTCTATCAGAGTTCTGTTGTACCTGGCAGGCATGTTCTATATGACGAGTATGAAGAACTGACCAAAAAATATTCGGATGGGTGAGTTCTAAAATCTTTCAACTCTTAAAATAATTCATTTTGACTCAGAAGTTCTCTACTCGATGTTTTTGGGTTGCAGAAGTGTGATACCTAAGCCGAAAAACTGGGGAGGATTCAGGCTTAGACCAAATCTTTTCGAGTTTTGGCAGGGACAGCCATCTCGTTTGCATGACAGGTGTGCGCCTCCCATCTTTTTTCCTAAATCAGGTTTATGTAGCATTTATCGTAAAGTCAGGGGACAAATCAGGTGTCTAGATTTCGATAAATAGATTGAAGTAGAAGAGGAAAATGATTTCTTAATTTGACTTAGAACACAGAAATGTAACTATGGCCAATGTTATGATCATTGAATACAGGCTGCAGTATTCACTGGAAGACGTAAACGGGAATCCTGCGTGGAAGATTCATAGATTGGCCCCATGATTTGTACGCACTACTTCTGCCTGTGAAGAAGATAGGCTTGTCTACAATGAGAGTACGATATAAGTATAGCCGTAAGGGATTTATTCCAATAATGTCACTTTTAATAAATTACAAGTGCTCTATTTAGTGTCTAATAATGTGGTTTATTTTGGCCCTTGTGCTTGATAAACAAAATAAATTGTGTACCTACGCAAATTGTCTTCTATAAGAGTATGTGCAGAGATGACTGGTTAGGGTTTACGCCTAAAGTTTTGTAAAAGTATTGGTTATTTTTATTAGTTACTACGTGTCATATGTGATTGGGAATTAGTATAACACATAACATAGATCTGTGGTGTGAGCTGAGAATAAGATGAATGGAAGATGGATTGATGGCAGTATCCGAGATATATCAGAAACAAGTCTGACATAGGAAGGTGAAAGCAACCGATGTTTAAAAATGCGATTGTTTAAAAACCAATGTTTAAAACCGATGGTATTGTGGATAATGCTTTAGTCTAAAGCCTAAGCGGGCATTCAAAAATTGTGAGATTTATCATTTTCTCATCGATTTCAAATCTTGTACAGACTGCATTATAATGAATCCCTCTATAATGCAACATTTACATTCTGAAACTACAGTGAAACCTCAATAAATTAATACCTCGTTCAGTAATTTTCTCCGGTCTCAAATTGATATTTTGACCTAAATATTATCTCTATAAATTAATAAACACGATAAATTAATAAAATATTATGAAATACATTTGTCTCAATGTTATTAATTTATAGAGGTTTTACTTTGCAAGATAAAAGGTTCCAATTTGGCCTTTAAATTGTCATATGTAGGCTTTCAAATGATTAAGCGATGTCTTTGTAGAACAGTTTTATTCCGCTAACTGGTAATCTGATTTTATTGTGTAATTTCTAAATTTAGTATAATGCCAAGTCAAAGTATATTTCTAGAAAATATTAATGACTAGTCAGTGAACCGCGCTTCGCGCAAAATATTATATTATTATTTAATGAGTTAGTTATAAAAGATTTTGCCTATATAAAATACGATATCTCATCTTTAATGGTTTTATATGTACTTAAAAAAGAAAATATATCAACAACATATATATAATATAAAATTATATCTATAAAAAATCAAATCTTAAAATATATTTGAGTTCATAAATCTTTTTTAGGTATCCAATTTTTGTATATTTATACTCATATACAAAATTTTAGATAGTTACATATTTTATCTTGATTAGAGTTGTTAATTTTAGATCTAAAAAATATGTTGAATATTATAATTAAACAAACGTGTTCAACTATTCGATTGCAGTAAACATGCATTCCCCTGATATATGGAATGTACCATAGATGCTATTTGGCCTCATCAAAAAACTTGAAGTTTAAATCACTTCATATAAAGGCATCATACAACTGTCATATCATATCCTAACAACTACATACGACTCAATCCTATCTAACCACATATAAATTTAGTTTTCATATCTATATTCCTATGTAAGCTCTTCAATATCGCATAATAGAAAGTGTGAGAATTCTCAAAAGGAGTCAAACTTATATTAGAGAACAACCAATGCTTACACTTTTTTTTCAAAAATTGAGTTGGATGTTAATTTATGAGATATTGATATATATTCATAAACGTCTCATGTGTTTTTAAAATACACTTATTCTCTTTCTCTCTTAATCTCTTTTTCCCCCTCATCAACATGATAAAATTGAACCATATAACACATTACATAGATCACCAACAACATTAAACTCTTTCCATAAACGCCTTATGTGTTTCAAAGTTCCATTTATATTATCCCTATTTCTCTCATCGATGCAAGAGATTGAACAACATACTACATGTTAAACCGCTTTAAACTTAGTCTTCACTATTATTTCCACAACTAATAATGTCACACTTTGAATTAATCGATGTGCAAAACATTACTCTCTCCGTTTATAAAAAATCTCATTTAAAATTTTTGCACACATATTAAAAAAAATAATTAAATTTTCTATTCAATTCTTTATTAATAAATTATATAAATTTTTATTGGTTCATACGTTAAAGTAATTGGGATAAACTATAAATATTGTCAAAAAATTTCATTAAAAATATAAAACGACACTTAAAGGAAAACAAACAAATTAATCCTAAAATGACACTTATTTATAATCAAAAGGACTATAAACTTTTTATTTCTTTCGCAACATATACTAGCTTTTCTATCATTTTGATTACGATAAATAAATGAGTTAAACGAAACTACCACTTCGAGTTGAACCAATAAAATCTTTTTAAACACACGATACTCTGAAAACAAGCATGTGTTAAACATCTACGCATTAAACAGACAACATATATATATATATATATATATAACCGTGCAAATGAATAGAAAAAAATATCTTCTTCGTTTAGATAACACTTAAATAGTGGTGGCTAATTTCACCACACAATATGTAAAGGACAAATGCATGTAACCAACTAATTAAACTAATGTCTTTTATTTATGTAATAGTATTTGAAGGGAGAGGGAGTGGAGATAGGACACTGGATGATTTGTGACCGTAGGATGATAAAGAATGAAAATGATGGGAGTGTAAAAAAAAACATTGGGGTTAAGTGGTTTAATGAGTAGGTAAGATGATCACATCAATCCTAATATATAGGCCTTTTTCCAAATTATCTCTAATCTACCACCATCATATGTTTTTGTCACCATCCTCTGCATTATTTCAGTTTGGTTATGACCTTTAAGAAATGAATGATGTGTCTCTTGTCAGTTGAAAAAAATTGTAGTCTTTTAGAGACAAAGATGGCTTGTCAACAAAAGGCAAAAGGAGCGGTCTTCCTTTGGATAAGAACCTCACCAGTCACCACCACATGTCTCTATAGTCTTGACCGCTACAGTTTCTCTTACCCTTTCTACATTTCAATACCGGTATGATATTTTAACCGAACCAAACCAAACAAAAATGACATGGATTAAATTTAAACTATAGTTTTTATTAGAACGTGGCCAAACTTGGAACAAACCTATCAATTTATAGGGGTGGGAAGGAGCAAATATCATGGTTTATGTAATAGTATCCGTGATCAAAATCTCAATCTTTAGCCGTATATCCGATCTGCTCCGTAATAATTCAAATATAGTTATAAAAATTCAAAATTTTATCCAAAAATGGTAATATTCCATACAAAAACTCTTGTTCTTCTTAATTTGTTAAAATTTAATATTTATATAAAGATATAGTAATTATACGATTTATATGTGTAATTATCTATAAACATATACATTTATATTGATGATGGAGCGGAGTGGAGTGGACATTCTTCTCTTAAAATTATAGTATTTGTAATTTTTTTTTATTTTTTTTTTTACGGATACTAACTTTTAGTATTTGCTATGCTTCGTAGAATTATGAATATCCGGACTTTTCGGATCGAGTCAAAATGAATAACAAATCAAAGCAAATCTAACATAAGTTTCCCAAGCTTTATCCATCTCTACTAGTTTTTCTCTAGGGATTGAAGGTTACTACTCCTCTATTAGTTTTTCTCTAGGGATTAAAGGTTATTCGTTGTGTTGTGCGCTTTATGTATAAAGTAATAAAATGATTTCGGTTAGAGTTAAACTATTTTACTAAAACCAAAGCGAGAAACATTTCAAATTTAATTAAAAATGGAAAGACAAAGAGAGATGTCTCATTAGTTCTCAACAACAACTAGAGAGAGCCAAAAGTGTAGCTTATTAGAAGAAACATAGAACCAACTCAGCTGTCTCTAACTAACACCGTTGCTCCCCAAAACATACATCCATTGTTCCACCTAACCAACCAAGCTGAAATTTTGAACCCAAAAATAAAAATAACAAGAAATAATGATACAACAATCATCCATTTAGCCTTGAATCCTCCTCCCAACCATCATCATCATCCACATCATCATCACCATCATCATCTGAGCATCAAAATGCTCCTACTTCCTATAAAATTGTGACAAACTTTGGTACATCATTCCTTGGACCATCAAGTGACCGATACATGTATAAAGTCTCAACATAATCTCTATTGTCATCATCATCATCTGATCCAATTACTTCCACAACTAAATTCGGCATTGCACGTGCAACATCTTTGCAGCATCCCTTAGATAAGCTACATGCCGACATCCAAACAAACCTCATGTTGTAATATCGATGCATACCAGAGCGTAACGCGACATCCCCAAATGGACTGTCCCTTATCTCAAGTTTTTGCAGTCTAGGACAACCTTCTAGGACATGTCTTAGAGCCATGTCACTATCCCCTGCAAAAGCTACTGATAGAGTACGGATCAGTTTCCCATGCTCACCCATATATTGAAAAGCTTGATCTGTAAGCAAACCCGAAATCGCAAGACGAGTTAGCTTCTTGCAGTTTTTAACAATGGCTCCAAAACCCTCATCCATTGGCTTTCCTGTCACGTGGTCAGGCCTATGTCGACCCATTATGCAGAGCCTAAACACAGTAAGTTCAGGACAGTTCTCCGACATGGCTATCACAGCAGCATTAGTCATGCGCTGGCAAAAGTAGAGAACAGATTCTAGGTTCCTACAACCCTCAGAGATTGCTTGGAGGCCTAATTCAGAGACAGGACCTTCACTGTCTTCCCGAGGATCAAAAGGGAAGATCCTCAGCTCACGGAGTTCCTTGCAAGTTGCAGCAACTGCTTGTAGTCCTTCATCACATATCGAATCAAGAGCCTGCATTTTAATATGGTGACAAGAAATAAGTAACAAATAACTTAGAGTCATAGAGACATAGATCAAAAAGGATAAATACCCAAAAAACTTGAAGTTTGTGGCAATTGTGTATGATGGGCTTAAACATGTCAGGAGAAATGTTGGCATAACTGAAGTTCAAGGAGGTGAGATTAGAGCACACCGATAAGATAGATGGAAGGTACTCTGGCATTAACTCCCTGAAACCTGACAAACAAACTACAGATTTACAAGCACGGAATGCAGCTGCGTAATCAGGTTCTTGCTCACTCTGAGGTGCATTATCATGACTAAATGAACCTGTCCCAAGACTCGTAAGCTGTGGAGCTCCAAGTAGAAGGCGATGTAGCTCCTCAAGAGACACAAACCTGTTCAACCTAAGTTTCTTCAAGAACGGTGACCTACCAACAAGACCTTCCAACGCCTTAAAATTGATAGGAGCTTCCACACAGTCAAAAGCTAAAGATTCCAGACTAGTTACATCCTCAGGGAAACAAGAAATCCAATCCACTTCATCGTCTGTGACTTCAGATTCGATCAAATCAAGCACTTTTAGCTTTCTGAAACAAAATTAGTATTCAATAAGTTCATAACCAAAGCTCACCACAATCCTCCAAAACTATCAAAACACCCACAATCAAAACAGAACCTAAAGATGAGTAAAGATTGCATTTTTATAGAGGTTCTAACACAAACAACAAAAGGAAACAAATTGGTATTCGATGATAAGTTCATAACTAAAGCTAACTAACTCATATTTAAACCATCAAAACACAACTCAAAACATCTAGAATCAAAACAGAATCTAAAGGTTCTAAACAAAAACACAATAGGAAACAGATTGGTGTTTAATAAGTTCAAAACAAAAGCTCACTAAAACTTACAAAACATAACTCAAAACGTCCAGAACCAAAACAAAACTTAGAAATGAATAAAGATTACATTTTTACAGAGATTAAAAGCTACCTGCACTTGTTGGCAACAATAGCAATACCACTAGTACCAAAGCCTTCACAACAAACCAAGATAAGCTCTTTAAATCCAGGAAAAGAGTCAGCAAGAAGTGCTAAATCATCATCAGTAACAAACATCCTCTTCAAATCAACTTTCTCAAGCCAAGGATAAGCTTTAGCCATAGTTGAAACCCAAGGAGCAAAATTAGCTCCCCAATCAGGAGGCATAAGATTGAAATCAGCAAATCTAGGTTTCCCTTTAAGCAACAAAGACTTAACTCTCTTGAAACGTTGAGTTAGTCTTGTAGGTGAAAGAGCATAACAGTTACCAATGAAAACTTCAGATCGAGTCAAAGCTTCAACTCTCCACCAAGATTTGCAAACTAAAGAAGCTGCGTTACGGTCACATCTTGAATCTAGGAACTGAAGAACGTTTTCAAGAACGTTTTCGAGAACATGGTCAGGGAAAGTTTGAGAATTTAAAGTCATACAGTTGCGAGATTTGTTTGGTGTTGAGGAAGAAGAAGAAGAACAAGGATCAGCTATGGCTGCAGAACGTAGATCCAACGGTGGAGATTGAGAGTTGTCATCATCATCTTCAGACATTTCTGTGCGATCTTGAGTCATCGAGAGAGAGAAGAGAGGTTTGGTTTTTGATTTGGTTTCTTTGGATTCAGATTAGAGAGAGAGTGGAGCTTTCTCTCTCCACTTCGTCTCCATTATTTGGGCCGTATTTTCTCTTTCTTTTGTCTTTTTATATTATTATACAAAAATAATACTATGTCTTATTGTTTTTTTTAACTAAATTATGTAACTCTTTTTTATTTTCTTGCTTTATTGTCTACATCAATGTGACGTTTACATTTTCGTCCTTTTCTTTTCTTTAGATCTCTATTTTAGCAATGTGGGGAAAATAAATAAAAGTAAGAAATTAACATTATCCATTTCTATAGTGTAGGACACTTCCTTTTCTTTTTTTTTTACTTGACAATTTTGAGATTTTAAACTATTTTGGTTAATGCTTGAGTGATTTTTAGGTTTTTAACTAAATCAGATTCATAGATTCATAGCCAACATATTGGTTGAAATTTCTTTAGAGGAGATTGGAGAGTTATTCGGTTTTCCGGATAATCAATATAAGCGGTGACACGTTTTTCGTGAGTTTTAAAAATTTTGATAAAAAGATTTTTTGAGATTTTGAACCATTTTGGTTAATGCTTGAGTGATTTTTAGGTTTTTAACTAAATCAAGATTCATAGTCAACATATTGGTTGGAATTTTTAGAGGAGATCGAAGATTTATTCGGTTTTTCGGAAAATCAATATAAACGATCACATATTTTTCATAAGTTTTAAGAGTTTCGACAAAAAGGTTTTTTTGAGATGTTTCGATATTAGTAAGATTATGAAAATTAATGCATTTCATCACCTAACGAGATTATAGTTGATGAAAGACCTCGTGATTATTGAACACCTATAATTCTGCTTAAACAAAATTATCGATATTTTCATTTTGACATATTTTTAACCCATATAATCCAAAAACTTTAGATATATAATTTTAAAACTAAAACATTTGTGTATCGATTAATAAGATTGCTATATGCGGGCTTCACGGAAAAATAGATAAATTTTGACACTATACAAGAATATCATCATGTATTTAAAAAACAAACATTTTATCTTTTTATGAGCATTTGTATATTCGTAGTTTAGCATTTGTAATGCTGTTTGATAGGACGTTGCCTGAAAATAAATGATTTGTGTCAATGAAAGTCGTATGACACAGATTGAAATGAAAACTTTAATCAGATGGCTACAAAAAATTGTAGCTCTGCAAGTTCGGTTTATTGGTTCGGATCGAGTCAGTTTTCTCGGTTTTCTAGTTAATTCGAAATTTGAAAATCTTACCGAAAAAACTGAAATTAATTATAGTTTGGATCGGTTTGGAATGCTGTTATTTCTGGTTTTAGAAATCTTGTCGAATTAAACCAATTTTTTTTTTTAATTCTGGTTATTTCCGGTTATTTTCAGTTTTTACTTGCAATTGCAATTATCTCATCATCAAACATTCAAATTACACAAAAATCATCATCTAGCCAGTTGAAATTAAGACTAACAACAAACATGCATTCAAAATAATTCTTAAACATTATCAATTTATCATAAACTCTGATTCTGAATACAAAAGCTTCTCCAACTATTTCGTTGTCGACATCATATACCATCTACAAGACAAGACATAGAGAGTTAATATTAGAAGTCAGAACAATCAAAAAAATTAGGCAAGTTAAACAAATTGGATCAGAACTAGAGTTAAACAAGGAATCTTCATTCTTTTGTAAAAACAGAACATGCACATTATAGACTTTGATTCTCTTAAAAAACCATTTAAATTGCAGGTTTCAAATTAAAACCAAACCAAACATGTTAGTTTCAATTTGCTGGAAAATACAACAGTCAAACTACGTTTCAGTTGTTAACGTTTTGATTGTAGACTAACAATAGCAATCCAAAGTCTGATTATCAAAACACTTGTGATGATTAAAAATTGTTGGTTAGGACACAAGTAATCAAATTCAGCTCACATTTGATTTACAAAGTATATAGATAACCAATTTTAACAGATATAAACGAACGTTAGCTTTCCATTTCTAGAAATTAGTTCCCATGTGAACAAATTGTAAATGATGAAAAAAATAATTTAGTCATCATTCGTTATCATCAAAATTACACAAAATTAATAAGAAGATACAACAGAGCTTCTTTAAGTTTGTCCAAAGAGAAGAAAAACCCTAAATCTGAAATTGATAATTAAACTCAAATCCTAAGACTCAAATCTCTTTCAGAAACTGAAAATCGAAGTAATAATCGTAACAAATCAACAATTAAAGGTTGGATAGACATGGATAAATAAAATCTATACCAAAACCCTAACCCCCAAATTGGAAAATCTAAGATATATGACAAAGAATAACTAACCTTAGGTTATGGAGATTGGAGAAATAGGACGGAGATGAGCCGGAAAGATGCAATGATGGGGTTCAAGAACCACATCAAAGACCAATTTTAATCAAATTCAGCTCACATTTAATTCAAAAAGTATATAGATAACCAATTTTAACAGATATAAACGAACGTTAGTTTCCCATTTCTAGAAATTGATTCCCATGTGAACAAATTGTAAATGATGAAAAAAATAATTTAGTCATCGTTTGTTATCATCCAAATTACACAAAATTAATAAGAGGATACAACAGAGCCTCTTTAAGTTTGTCCAAAGAGAAAAAAACCCTAAATCTGAAATTGATAATTAAACTCAAACCCTAAGACTCAAATCTTTTTCAGAAACTAAAAATCCAAGATATAATCGTAACAAATCAACAATTAAAGGTTGGATAGACATGGATAAACAAAATCCATACCAAAACCCTAATCCCCAAATTGGAAAATCTAAGATATATGACAAAGAATAACTAATCTTAGGTTATGGAGATTGAAGAAATATGACGGAGATGAGCCGGAGAGACGCAATGATGGGGGTTCAAGAACCACATAGAAGACAATCAAACCGAACCAAGATCCCGAACCGGAAGTATGACGAGTAAGGACATGTTTATTCTTTTATTTTAGTAATTGCTTTAGTTAAGATAAGAAAACTCAGTCTCTCTTGTGTTAAGTAACCATCTTCCACTTTCCCTTAGTTCATGTTTCGTATGAGTTGTATCTTCACTTTCCCTCATTCCTTCTTTGTAGGAGTTGTATCTCCATTAATATGTTTCTGCACTTCTATTTAAGAAATGAAAAGCCAAAAAAGAGGCGACAGCAATTGTTCAAAAATCAAGCTTACTTAGTTACTCTGTTTTATTAAAGCTGTGAACTAGTTCATAGCTATCAATTGGTATCAGAGTCATTTGTGCTCACAATTCCACCCAAAAAAAACAAAAATGCACAAAAATAAGTGGTTGTGGCTCTTACTTTGAAAGAAGCCATGACTGGGTCCAAGGATCGAATCGACAATGTAGAAGTAACACTAGGCATGATGCAGGACGAGTTACATCGTATACAAGAAGACATGATAAATAAATTCAAACTCATGGAGAACTCTATGCTGCGGATAATCGAGGAGAATAAAGAAACAATGAATCGGGTACTAGTGCTTGTGGCAACCAATCGTGAAGGAGACTCTAGTGCATCCCGCACAAATCTTCCCCAAACCAACAACCCTCCATTAGAACCATGGGGAGAACCACACAACACGCACCAGTTCTTGCTCGGCATGTCAAACTTGACTTGCCATGTTTTAGTGGTGGAGATCCAAGTAAATAGATCATCAAGGCGAAACAGTACTTTTCCTATCAGGAAATCCCTACAAACCAGTAAGTTAGTGTCACCGCATATCACTTGACCGATGAAGCTAATGGTTGGTGGCAAGCAACGTCCAAGGGCAATAGGTGCAGACCCATACGACTCAACTTGGGAGATCTTTGAGACGGAACTCTTGATACGTTTTAGACCTACACAAGGACAAAACTTTCATGAGGTGCTTTCCAAGACCTAACAAACGGGTTCCCTACGCGACTACCAACGTGAATTTGAGCAGTTGCAGAACAAAGTAAGTAATTGGTCAAAGAAAGCACTTGTGGGAACATTCCTCGGAGGCCTTAATATGGCCATAGCTTCTCAAGTGCGAATGTTCTCGCCACAAACATTGCGGGAGGTTACCAATTTGGCAAGGTTGAGCGAAGAAAAACTCCAGTTACAAAAGAAAATTTTTTCTCCTCACCAAATTCATACCAAATCAACCTCGGTTGATCAAACATCTCGAGTTTTTTTTCACGCAGCATACAACACCACGGAAAGTAAATACACGCGAATCGTCATCTTTGACACCCAAGAGTCTTGGACTCTGTTTTAGTTGTGACAAACATTACAGTCCTGGCCACAAATGCAAAACATCGTAACTGCTATTGATGCTAGGCGTGAATGTAAAAGAAGAAGACGATGCTGAAGAAGATATTTTTCACGAGAGAAAGGAAGCCAAAATCACGCTTCAATCGTTGACAGCGTGGGACACGCCAAGTACATTAAGGGTTCAGATAGTGATTAATCAACGCTGTTGATCGCTTTAATCGATAGTGGAGCAACATATAATTTCATTAGTGAACGTGTCGTCTAACGCCTCAATCTAAAAATCATGCCGCTAAAACCATTCTCCGTTAAAGTCGTAGATGGGTACCCACTTATTTGTTGGGGATCTTATCAGAATTTTTCCATAGACCTCGGCGGTGCCATTTTTTCTGTGGATATCTTTGTGTTACCCTTAACAAGCCTTGATATTGTATTGGACGTTGACTAGTTCGCACAATTGAGCCCAATCCTTTGTGATTGGAAGGTCCAGTCTCCCACTTCAATGGGGCCGGTGCAAGATACGTTATTAACGGGTTGCAACATAAGGCCATTTCCATGGAAGCATCCAAGGCAGCTATTAAATGTCAAGCTTTTTTCGCCGTGAGTATTTCTCTAGAAAACACTGCACACTTGGAGATACTGGCTGCGTTACAAGCTGTTTTAGATTACTTTGGCGATATTTTTGCGAAACTCACATCGCTTTCACCATCTCGCCAAATCAAACATCACATCACCTTAATGGAGAAAACGGATCCGATCAATGTTTGACCATATCGTTACGCGTAGTTTCAAAAAGAGAAAATAGAGAAACAAGTTAACGATATGCTCACATTAGGACTCAGCCAGCCGAGCTCGAGCCTGTTCTCTTCTCTGGTGCTCCTCGTTAAGAAGAATATCGGTTCTTGGAGGTTTTACACTGATTACCGGGCACTCAACATCGCCACTATCAAAGACTGTTTTCTAATTCTGACCGTTGAGGACATGCTCGATCAGCTTCATAGCACCATAATCTTTACAAAGCTGGACCTCACCGCGGGTTATCACCAGGTACTAATGCATGCTCCTGACATCTGAAGACCGCGTTCCACACTCACAATGGCCATTACGACTATTTGGTCATGCCTTTTGGTCTATTAACACACCTTCCACATTTCAAGCCTTGATGAATTCAATCTTTGCTGACTACTTACGCAAGTTTGTCCTTGTTTTCTTTGACGATATCCTGATCTATATCCGCTCAGTGGATGAATATCTCGATCATAACAAGACGGTAGTTTTGACACTATAACACAACTATTTGTATGTGAAGAAGAAGAAGTGTGAATTTGGCAAAACCAAACTGGAGTATCTTGGCCATATCATCTAGGGAAAAAGGGTAAAAATCGATCAAAGAAAGATACAAACCATGACAGATTGGCCTTCTCCATGTACAATCACCGAGCTTTGTGGCTTCCTACACCTTACGGTATTATTGCGAGGCCTTAAACAACACTGTTAAAGAAAAAAAAGTTTGAATGAAAACTGTTGGCTGAAGCCGCGTTCCAAGGACTTAAAAACAGCCATGACTTCGACACCAACCTTGGCACTACCAGATTTCTCCTCTCGGTTTATCATTTTGACAGATACCTCCAGTGACTGGATAGGGGTTGTCTTGGAACAACATGGCCGACCAATCACTTTTATGAGCAAATATTTAGGCGTCGCTAAGCAGAATTGGTCAATGTATGCTCGAAAAAATGCTTGCGATCATTATCACGGTTCAGACATGGCGACCTTACCTACTTGGATAACGTTTTCTAATATAAACTGATCAGCGAAGTCTCTGGTTCTTATTGGAGCAACGTATTCTGACACCGGAACAACAGAAAATGATGTCTAAACTTGTGGGTTATGATTACGAGATCACGTATAAACCAGGCCCCTCAAACAAAGTGGCCGACACCTTGTCTCGAAGACCCCATAGCATGTGCCTCAACGCCATCTTTACTCAGCACATCGACTTCTAAACTGACATTTTCGAAAATTGGCCATCACATAATAAGATTTAATCCGTTTAAAAACACTAGCTAATGCAGCACAGGGCAACCATACATGCAAAATTCTTCCCGTGCCAAGTCAAATCTGAAAAGATCAATGAATTTTATCAATAATTTACCATGATCGGATCATCACACCTCTATTTTAATGGTCATCGACCGACTGTCCAAAGCAATACATTTGGTACCTCTTTCTTACCCGTATACTGCTTGTTCTGTGGCTTAGAAGCTTGTGAATTATATGGGTTAAAACTTCATGGAATGGCTAACTTAATAGTGAGCGACCGCGATCCCAAATTTGTTAGTGGTTTCTGGTGTGATCTATGGTGTATGTTGGATACTACATTGTGCAAATGTCATCGGCATATCACCCACAAACAGACGGTCAAACCGAAGTCATGAATCGATGAATCAAACAGTTTTTGCGGAGGTTTGTTCATGCTTGCCTTAAACAATGGAGCTCGTTATTACCGTGGGTTGAGTATTGGTAAAACACCATTTATCACTCTTCTACGGGTATGTCATCTTTTAAAGCTATGTACGAGTGTGATCCACCGACCTCGATCGGGTGTGAACCAGAAGCAACGATTATCCACGAACTATATGAGCAATTGGCTACCTGTGACGAGCTGCTCAACGACTTAAAGCAGCACTTGGCACGTGTAAACAATTACATGAAACAAGTGGCCCACTCAAAATGCAGAGACTTCATCTTCAAAGTTGGTGATTCGGTTTACCTTAAACTTCATCCATACTGTCAGCACACCATCTTCCAGCGAATTTTGCAAAAATTGTGCACACTATTCTTTGGCTCTTTCCAGATTGAAGCACGAGTCAGACCAGTCGCTTATCGCTACAGCTTCCCGAAGGTATAAAGGTTCACCCGGTTTTTATTGTGTCCTTACTCAAACGACGATTAGGTTCTAACATGTCGACGTCGGGGATGCTTCCACCCGAATACAATCTAATGGCTTGTTACGTTTGAAGCCAACTTCCATCTTAGAATTTTGCAATGTCGTTATAGGTGGTAAGCTCACATGGGAAGCCTTTGGCAAGGACTCCCACGAGAGGACGCCACTTGGGAGCAGTGCGACCAACTAAAACAGAGTTTTCCCACTCTGAATCTTGTGGACAAGCTTCATTTGGACAGGAGGAGTAATGGTGGGGGGTTCAAGAACCACATCGAAGACAACAAAATTGAACCAAGATCCCGAACCGGAAGTATGTCGAGTAAGGACATGTTTATTCTTTTATTTTAGTAATTCCTTCAGATAAGATAAAAGAAGACTGACTCTCCCTTGTGTTTAGGGAACCGTCTTCCACTTTCCCTTATTCACTTCATTTAGAAGAAAAAAAACATATTCACTTCATTTAGAAAAGACTAATGGTGTCCACTCATGGTTTTGAAAACAGGACCGAATCGCCCGGTCGGACCGATTCAACCAGAAATTGACTATGTAGCCAAGTCTGGTTTGAAGCAAAACCTGAATTAAAAAAAACCGGTGACTCGGTTCACTATTAAAATCCGGATCACAAAAATTAAATCTTATTAATTATATATTATGAGTTAAAATTTAAACCATAATTGATAGTTATTTTTTATACTTTTCGGTTTTAATTCTATTTTCTGATATTAATAAAAAATAATATTTATTTTTGTTTAAATTGATTATAAATTTTGATGTTTACGATTTTTATCGTATTTTCTTATGTAAATTATTATTTTAAGTTGAATTTTAAAGAAAAAATCATGTTTAATTTTTTATTGTTTATTTTTATCAGTCTATTGTTTTATTATTTTTTATTTTGTTGAAAAAATACAATAATAATTATTTTTCAATAACTTAAAGATTAGAATATATATAATTAAAATATAAATATTCAAAACCTCAGTTCAAAACAATGTGTCCACTAGACATATTCGTTATAACTAAAACAATTAAATGTAAAATTCAAATACAAACTTTCCAAGTTCCGATGTCACTTTGCCAAAAGTTGTTGTTTATCAAGGATTTACAAAACATTAGAACATCGTCTACATATTTAAGAGAACATTAAATTGTTGAGACTTGTGTTAAATACATTATCCTGACCTCTTTAAAAATGCTTTTCAATATCAATTAAGGATCAATTATCATCCTAAAACAACAACCATTTTGGAAGGAACAATTTCGAAAATACGTCGAACTTTTGAAAAATCGAATTTCCGTGAAACTAAACCCTAACAATGAAAAAGAAAAATTTCAAGATTGGTTTATTTTATTTGTGAATAATGAATTTTGGTGATGATATATGGTTTTATCCATGACCTATTTATATAGGGGTTTAAAGAAACTTGATCATCAGTCCAAAAACATTTGGAAATTTTTTCTCTAATAATTGACATTTAATAATATTTCTGTATGTAGAGAATATTCCTAAAATAATTCCGAACTAAATCTGACTTATTCTTCAAAAAAAAAAAAACTCTGTAGCCATTTTATTTATTAATAAAATAAAACTTGGAGATAACTTGATAGGCCGGAAAAAAAAAAATCTACTACGGTTTGAAAATATCTACTTGATAGGCCGAGCTATCATATCTGATTTCCATCGATATTATTGTGTTATTTTGGCCAAATATGGTTTGAAAATATCTACACATGACGCCAAAACAAGTAATAAAATCAAAATTCCCATTTTAGTTATCTTAACTTATAAACTACTACGCAACCAACATCCAAGAAAGTGTATAGTCAAAGTTATCAACCAAAGAAGTGTGTAGCAAAATATTTCAATAAAAATTTTCACTTGAAGGTTTGAATCTAGCATTACAATTTTGGAAAGAAATGCTTTAAAGAGTTAAAAAGTATTGAAAATAATTATTGAAATAAATAATTACTCATCTAAAAATATTTTAATATTTTATTATTTACTTTTACCGATTTAGTATTATCCGACTTACCACTTATATATATATGATGTTGTAACTTTGGTGATATGTTAAAGTTAGTTAAATAAAAAAAATCACTTTCTTCTCTATATCTCTCACCTGTTCTATTTCTTTCTAACACACACATAAAAATAAACATATATACATATAATATATAGACCTCATTTTATATTATTAGTAGTATTTCTGTAACACAGTACGATTTGTTCTAATATCAAAAATGTGAGATTTAATTTATATTTATGTTTAATTTATTTTTTGTTAACGGAAATATAAGTTTTGCCTTCTCCGAATCGATCGTTATTGGAAGTTATGTCTTTTTACGATCATAATCATATGGTAGGCTCTGCCACCTCAAACGGCTTATGATCATATGGTAGACTATGTCACCTCAGATCAGTGTCTTATTCATAATTAAATGTCCAGAAGACATTTATTGAAAAAGTCATAGAAGAACTCTATGTCCAGAAGACATACATAAAAAGTTCTGGAAAAACTACATAATAAATTTTGTATAGAAGACAAATCATACGCTTTAAATTATTGTTTTTTTAATTTTATTTATTATAGTATGCTATTATCATGTTATTTTAATTTGTGTTTTTATTATGCTTACAAATTTTAAAATTTTGTCATGCCATTTAAATTTGTTTTTAAAGTTAAATTTTAATTAAATTTATGCTTAATAAATTGTTATACAATTCTCATGTCAAATTTAGCAAAACTCGAGATTGTTACCGTTGATATATCTGGAAATAATTATATGAGGTGGGCAGTTGCAGTTGGAAATAATAAAAGGTTCAAAGGGAACGAAGTTGGTCGTGTGACAAATAAACAACATGAAAATGCTTGCTACATATGCGGCATGAAAGGACACTGGTCTCGTACTTGTCGTACGTCTAAACATTTGGCCGATCTGTATCAAGAATCACAAAAGGCTAAAGAAAAAGCAAATGAAACCAACTTCATTCGTGGCGACTCCGGACCTTCTTTCGATGGCTTAAATGATGATACCTATCTCGATATTGCTGATTTTGTAGTTGATCCTGAAGCCATCAACGAGAAACCAAATGATTAAAATCTTCCTGAAGAATAGACTATGACATGATGTTTATTAATCATCTTGAAGAAGAAAATAAAATAAAACTTCTAATATTTTAGTTATGTTTTTTAATTTTATTTTGCTTGTTGTAAGATAGTTTTATTGTAATATAAATTTTTTGTTTTATTATATTAATGCATCTTTTATGAATATTCTTAAATTCAGAAAGTGTCAATTTTTGACATCGGAGATGGAGACATATGTCTGTTAGACAGTGCTACAACGCACACAATAATTAAGGATAAAAAGTATTTCTCCTCTCTTAAAATAAAAGAGTTCGTGGAAGCGTAAATACTATATCTGATAATGCAAAAATTATTATGGGCTCCGGAAGAGTCACTTTTTCAATGCCAAGGGGAACAAAATTTGAAATAAATGATACCCTAAATCTTACAAAAATTTGTTAAGTTTCAGATATATCTGCAGAAATGGATATCACATAGAAACTATGAATAAGAATGACATTGAATATCTTTGCATTACATCGATTATTTCGGAGCAAAAAAGAATATTAGAAGAGCTACCAGCTCTATCCTCCGGAGTATATTCGACAAAAATAAATACGACTGAATCATATATTACAGTAAACCCGAAGTTTACAAGTACATTCAAAATCTGGCATGAACGTTTAGGGCATCCTAGTTCAGTCATGATGACAAAAATTGTGAAAAATTCAAATGGCATCCGTTGAAAAACCAGAAATTTTTTTTTCATATATACGAGAACTCGAGAAGAATCAAGAAGTAGATATTCAATATATCTGCTCAACGGACAATGCAGCTGATCTGTTTACGAAGGCGTTTCCAATTACAACATTCAGAAAACATGTTCGTAGTATCGGGATGTGTCACTTACGTGATATATAAAGAAGAAATTTTATCCATCGTTTTAAAGAAAGATTACGTCAATGTATTCTTTTTCCCTTGTCATAGTTTTCATCTCATTGAATTTTTCCATGATAAACTTTTTAACGAGACAGTACATAATATATCAATAGTGATGGACAATTAAGAAAGAGCATTGAAAATAATTATTGAAATAAATAATTATTTATCTAAAAATATTTTAATATTTTATTATTTACTTTTACCGACTTAGTATTAGCCGACTTACAATTCTTATATATATATAGTATTGTAACTTTAGTGATATGGAATAATGTGTGTTAAAGTTAGTTAAACAAAAAAATAATCACTTCCTTCTCTCTATCTCTCACGTTATCTATCTCTCTAACACACACAAAAATAAAAAAAATATATATATATAATATATATAGACCTTATTTTATATTATTAGTAATATTTCTGCAACAAAAAGGACTTTTAAAACATCCAAACTCGCACTATTTTTGTTTTTAATGACAATCATTTGCATTAAAACTCATCAAGCAAAACACACTCAAATTCTAAATTTAGCAAAACGAGCCTTGTCTTAAATGCAAAACATCTAAACATCGAAACAAAACATAACAGTAATGTTTCTAAAATATTACTCTCACTTTTGGTTATAATATCAACTAGTGTTTTCTAGTCTCCTCACCGAAATATGCACATTAACCCAAATTTCAAGTGTGTACCTAAGGAACACAAAACTAGCAACTAGCATTACATAAAACTTTGAAAGTCTTTTTCAGGCAGAAGGAACTTTGAAAGGCTTTTTTCACGCAGAAGGGAAGTATTTGTGGAGTCTGAAAGGAAGAGCATAGAACTCTTCGGTTCTCGGGTCGTTCTTGAAGGTCCAGAATCTATCCCACCAGTGTTTACCTCGGTCTTTCCTTATCGAACCATCTTTCTTGTGAAGCGTTGTATCTAAGAAGTAAGCTACACATCCTCCCACAAAGGCCTTTGATGAGAAGGGTACATTGATCATATCGTTGAACCATCTTGCTCCGGTATGAACCGGACCATAGCCTTTGATGGCTGTGTGCTTTTTTTGATAAATATTGTGGAATTGATAGGCCTAGGAAGATTGAGAAGCCTAATATGAACAATGTCCTGAAGCTATTCAGGTTGCAGAATTGTAGCAAACTTAGTCCTCCGCACCTAATCAACAAGTTTTTTTTTTTAAAAATAAAAAAAATAAAAAAAAAAAAAAAAAAACAAAAAAATAAAGCAAGATTTTCCCACCCTACTATGTTGTTTACTTCTGATTAGAAACAATACTTACCGACATACGCAAAGAAGAGACAATACAAGGCAGCAATGATAGGAGCAGGTATTGATGCAAATACTGCCCCGAACTTCCCTGCATTAGATTTATATAAGACAATCAATGAATGTGGGCTACTTCTCAATTCATAATGGATTTTTTATGAAAGAGACAAGCTTTACCAAGAATTGAGAAGAATATCATAAAGCCTGCAGATATTTGCACAACTCTTCTGCTACCAACTTTTGTAAGTGCTAGCAGACCCGCATTCTCGCTGGAACGCATGTAAAAAAACAAACTCACCAAAACATATAAAATCAACTCATGTGGTAGGTTTGGAAAAAGTAAATGAGGTCTTACACTAAAACAGAAGATCCTATGCCAGTGCCGAACAACCCTGAAATCAATATTGCCACTCCCTAAACCAGAAGTCAAAAATAGTTGAGGCACAACGTTAGATAAATGACACTTCGTTGCCCCGAGAAAACGTCATTAATGATATTTGTAAATGAAGCTTATGAAGTGAGTATTTTACCTGCCAACCAACACCGCGACTGATTACAGAAGGTGGCGGCATTGTGGCACTAGCATATCTTGAGACAACAATAAAAGCGCCTGTCGACTGATTTTTATTGATAAACAAATTAAAGCAATGAGTCAACCAACGAGCATCAAAATTCGAAGGAACAGACTTAATATGAAAAATTAGTGCATTAACCTACAGATCTAAGTTTCATATCTTGCATATCATCAATTATTGTGTGTTGTAATTACAAGAGGTGAAGATGAGTGAAATGAACCTCAACAAGAGTAACAAAAGAAGCCATCATCATCGCAAAGGCTTCACCAGCATCAAACAATGGTGCTCCCCATTGGAACGGCCATGGAACTCTTATCCTGAACAATGAGCAAGTCAAACGGTAAGCCACAGTTTATCACCACAGTGAGGTTCTAATCTCTAAGAACTCATTAAAGAAGATGATATAACTCAGTGAGACATCTAATGTCCAAGCCATGCGTTGTCTTCTTACCATGGAGCAGCACCTATGAGCCCAGAACGATCAGTCCGACAGCTTCTTTGAGTATTTATCCCATCACCATTATAGGCACCACCAATTGTAAGAAAGAAAGCATAAAGCCATACTATCGCCACAGAAAATATGACAGCAAAGCGAGCAAACACATGCTTTCCTCCTTTAATAACATGGGGCAGGTACTGCAAAATCACCAAAGAGTATGACCCAGACTATTAGAAAGAACAAAATCCTGATCAATAATTTATGCAGTGAGAACAGATGAGCTCGTAGCTACAGCTACCTGTGATATAATTATAAGAACGATAAGCGCCGGTAGTCCAATCTCGATACACTTAGCAACCTGCCCGAGATGACAAAGAATCAAGATTACACTAGTTTAACATTATTTAGTTTCTGTGTTCCTATTTGCGTAACAAGATGACTTACACCAGGAAAGCCTAACTCGTACAGGCCATAACCAACTAATCCAACCAGTGGAACAGCAGATAGAGGACTTAAGAGCCTGGAATAACACAAGTCCAATAACACATTCTTAACCTGACACAGTGGAGCAAGATTTGAGTCTAATGAAGCTCCAAGACTGACCTTACAACATGACGCCAGAGGCCACTGAAGCCAAGGATCATTTGAAGAACTGAAGCAATAATTAGAGCACCTTGTGTTGCCCGAATTATCCTCTTAAATCGCTGAAAAAGGTATCAAAAATGGTATTTTAGAGTACACTACTAATCAAACTTAACCAAAAACTTATTGATAGTAACAGTTATGTGAGCTACTAACTTCAACTGGATCTGCAACATTGTTGAATCTCCCTGAAAGCATGATTGAGATTGTAACTGGGACAAATGTAAAAGATGCTCCAATAACAGCTGGTAATCTAGTTCCAAAAACTGTTTGGAGCAACGTGTTTATTCCAGATACAAAGAGTATTGTCTGAATCAGCTTTGCCTTCTCTTCCTGCAAGAATCATAAACTTAAAGTGTAATAAAAGAATGAAAAGTATAGTTTGAACAACTAGTTTTTTTAGTAAAAAGCCTTACATTTCTACCTCCCATTTGTGGAACAAGAGCTGATGGAATCAAAACTGTTGTTCCAAGCATCACAAGGTAGTGTTGAAACCCAAGCAGAACAGCCTCAGCTAAATGATAACAATAAACTCTCAGTCTCACATTAACTAAACAAGAAGCTTAAAACCTCAGGTACAAACAAGAATTTACTCAAATAAGTTATTATAAGTTCCTCAAATAGACGACTGCCTAATTTTGAAGAAATGGGTTAAGAAATTGATCATAAAAGCAAGTGGGTGATTAAGTTTTTTTCTCCATAGTTAACAGACAATGATTGATCCCACAAAATAGCTAGAAGAAGATTCTCAAAGGTAATAAGAATAGTTCTTAAAGAGAAAAGTAAGAATCTAATCCTCACGTTTTAACAAAAAGCAAAAAGTAAATGATACCAAAATCAGAAAAAGTGAAAAAATGGAAGAATCTAATCAGTCACAAGGCTCCAAAACTAAGGATATGCCGAGAAGTCAACAAACGTTTTAGAAAAAAGCAAAAAAGAGAAACTCACGCCATGGAGGAGGACTTGTAATACAGTAAGAGATATCTGGAAGCTGTTCTTTTGGTGGATGTGGTAGTGGATCTCCACCTGACTTGGGCGCTGCAGCTGCCATCTTCAAGCTCTGTTAAGAAATAAAAATCAAAACTTTTAAACTTAAAACAAAAGAACAACCGAAACTTCACCAAGTGATTGAAAGCCAAATCTCAGAAGAAGCAAAAGTCACGAAATTGGAGCTTAAGAAGCTTGTAAATGGAAGAAATGCGAAAATGGAAACAAGAACCCATAAAAAGATCTTGTTTAGAGCTAACAGCTAACACGCTCTGTAACGGTTAAAAACCAAAACTTTTTAACGAAAAACTTCACAAACTGAGCAAGTTACTGAAACCCAAATCGTAGAAGAAGTAAAAGTCACGAAATTTAAGCTCAAGAAGCTTGTAAATGGGGAAAAATGTGAAACTGGAAACAAGAACCCATGAAAAGACCTCGTTTTTAGCTAACAGCTAACAAGCTCTGTAATAAATGAAAACCAAATCTTTTTAACCAAAACTTTACTAAACCGAGAAAGTGATTGAAACCCAAATCGTAGAAGACACAGAAGTCACGAAATTTGAGCTCAAGAAAGCTTGTAAATGGGAAAAATGAGAGAACGGAAACAAGGCCCATGAAAAGACCTCGTTTTTCAGCTACCAAAACTTCATTAAACCGAGAAAGTGACTGAAACCCAAATCACAGAAGATGCAAAAGTCACGAAATTTAAGCTTAAGAAGGCGAAACAGATAACAAAAAAAAAACCCGAAAAGATCTCGTTTTGAGCTAAACCCACAGTAGCAGAAGTCAGAAAAAGAAGAAAAATCAATATACGAGGATTCTAAAGTTGATATATTTATAGAAAGAACAAAGAGAGAAATTATACAGGAAAGTGGAGAATTAGAAAGCTCTGAAGCAGAAGAAGCTGAGAGAGAGGAGACTAGAAGAAGCAGTGAAGAGGCAATGAGGACTTGAGGAGGAAGCAAGGAGAAGAAAGGACAGTTGTCTGTGTTTCGTTATATCAGCGTTACTTGTGCACCGACTGACGTCACTACGAAAACAACTTCTTACCTGTCTCACTCTAAATTAATTCCATTTTTAATAAATATTTATGACAATGAAGGAAGAATATTTTGTTAATTATTTATTAGCAATGATAGATGTATCATCTAAACGAATGTAAATTGTAAACGTTTACGTAGAATATATATATATATTTTTTGTTAAAGGGCATTACGTAGAATATATTTGGCAGATTAAAAATAGAAAAAATTGTACAAGATTATGGGATCCACTATCTTTTAGGAATATTTAGAATGATCTCTTCAAAATTTTATTACTTACTTATGTTAAAAAAAATATATTACTTAAATGACCTATTTTGGATTAAGTTTTTACATAATATAAATATTGTCTTTTCTAACTAATAAATGTTTTTTTTAAATTACTAACAAATTAATATTTTATTTAATTGATCATTTTTAATTCATAATAACTATTTAAATAATCATTTTAATTCATATTTAACTAGTACTCTTTTTCTTAATAATTTTTTCTACCTAAAACATTTGATTAGAATTAAAAAAAAATCAAAAGACTTATAAATTATTACAAAAATCTGTCAAATATCATTAGATTTTACTAAATATCCATAAATTTGTCAGACAGCCACAAAATTTGTCAAATATTCGTCTATCATATCTTTGCAGATTATGCAAGTGTCTGTCATATGTTTCCAGATTTTGTTATATGTTTGCAGAATTTGTCAAATATTTATAAAATCTGTCAAATACTTGTAAAATCTCTATACTATTAGTTGAGCAATATTAAAAGTAAAATAACTATTTGTCATATTACAGAAAATGTTATTGCATTTTCATATTTTTACGACCAATCAAAATTTTCGCTGCAAGGATAAAAATATCAAGAATTTATTCAACGCACTCTTGAAAACACGCGGATCCTACCAATCCGGTTTCTTTTGAAAATTTGGACTCGAAAGGTAACAGGCCAAACAGACAAATATTGCTGCTTTGATTAACATGCCAAATATTGTATCTGAAGCCCAAAAATATAACAGGCCAAATTTTTTTGTGGCGTTTGAATTTATGTGTTTTCTTTTACTATTTATACGTGTGATACACAAGATGAGATAAAAAATTCAATCTAAGTTTATCTTTTCTATTCTAATTCATACATCAAAGTATTTACATCATCAAATATAGAAGGGAAAATTAGAAATAAAAGAGCTCTAATAAAATATTTGTCCATCTAAACCTTTTTTAAAAATTATCAAATTTTTCTAAACTACCCATACTATTAGATTAAAACCATTTTTTGAAAAAAAATCCAGATAAGCATGTAGATTCACAACTATGAATAAATTTGAAGAAAAAATTTTTTTATTGTAGACAATTTTAATTAGGTTTTTAGTTTGATGAAAGTCATTCTGAAAAATTTAGAATACGTTTTCTAATATTCAGATTACGGATTCTAACACTTGTACATATTCTACAAAATTTAGATTATGTATTCTATAACTTGTACATGTTTTACGAAATTTAAAATGAAATTTTAGAATATATATTCTAAAAATTTTAGAATTCATCTTCTACGAAATTTAGAATACGTATTTTACGGTTTGTTCATGTTTTAAAACAATTATAATATGTATTCTAAAATTTAGAACATGTATTCTACAAATTTTTCATGTTCTAAAACATTTAGAGTATGTATTCTAGTAAGATTATAATACACATTATGAATTTTTTTTGAAATTTTATTAGAGATAGAAACTGAATATATATATTTTTTGTAATATATTTTTGTTTATTTATAATATATATATATATTTCGTAATATATTTTTGTAATATTATAAAAAGAGGGATATATATATATATATTTCTTAATATAATTTTGTAATATATTTTTGTGATATATTTTGTAATATTATAAAATTATATGTATTTCAAAATATATTTTTGTAATATTATATATATATATATATATATTTCGTAATATATTTTTGTAATATATTTTCATAATATATTTTGGTAATATATTTTGTAATATTATAAAATATATATATATTTCGTAATATATTTTTGTAATATTATTTAAAAAAATAAACTCTTTATGAGTTAGAGGTTTTAGAAACTATTCAAAAAATTAGAATTGAGGGTATTTTGAATTTTTAATATTATAAAAGATTATCTCACCAAATCTTTCAAAAAAGTATAAACTGACAAATTGGATGAAAAACACCCTTTAAATCCAAATTCTCCAATATATAAATAACTGACCTATATCACCTGTGGAATTAGTGCATAGCTTGATATATCTTTTAGGCTAGAACTATCACTTTTTCAAAAGATTTTTCGCAAAACAAATAAACAAAACACCAAATACCAGATTCCAAATTGTCTAATACAAGATATGAAAACTATCATTAAAATTTTTGGATTCGAAAGCTAATGAAAACAAAGTAGAGAACTTTAGTGTTTGAGGGTAGTAAAATCTTTGTGATATCACCAATTATATTTAACAAAAAGAAAAACAATTATCAAATCTTTATGTACATAAGATTATAAAAAGAAAAAGTATGATCTGACTGTGGGTCTAGATCGAAGTATAAAATCCAAAACATATTAGAAAAAGATAAGTGTATAATCCAATAGATTTTAACATTGGATCCAAAACGGATTAGTGTCAGATTGTCGGGTTTAGTAATCCGACTGTGGATCTAGATCGGAGTATGACACATAGTAAATTAAATATAAAATACCACTGTTATTATTATGTAGCAAACCAAAATTTACACAAGTATTTCTCCGCGTTGCACATCACGGTTTACTATATAGTATGCCAACTATTTTGCATAGTCTACCAAACATATGCAAAGTCTACTAGCTATTCTGCAAAATATGTTGAATATCTGTAAAATTAGCGGCAAAGTCTGCTAGCTATTATGCAGAGTCTGCCAGATTCTCACTAAAACCGCTAATTATTCTGCAGTGTCTGTCAAATGTTTCAAAGTCTATCAGATACTCGCATAGTCTATCAGATGCTTGCATAGTCTATTAGATGCTTGCATAGTCAGTCAAATACTCGCATAGTCTATCAAATGCTTGCATAGTCAGTCAGATTCTCGCATTGTCTGCCAAATATTTGCATTTTCTGCCTAGGATATTTTTTGAAAAAACTATCTTTCATATTTTTAAAATTTTAATATATTTTTTAATGGTAGATTCAGATATTTAATGAAGCAAGAGTTTTACAAATTTTAGTTGTTACACCCTCGTAGCAACCCACACAAGCCCAAATAGAAATTAAATTGGAAGTTTTGGTTGAGGCATGAGAGATGATGAATAATGTATAAGCTTTGTTCAAGGCCCATAGATAAGGAATTAGATCACTCCAATAGGCAAGAAGAAAAAATAAAGCTTTTCAATCTTATTTATTCATTCCCAGTTATGTGACTAAAGTGGAATACGTTACGTGCGCGATACAAAGTTCATAATGATAACTCATCAGAGCAAAGGTTGAAGATGATCGTGGGAGCCGATCTGACTCAAGAGAGAGAAAACCACAGCTGCATGCAGTCACTTGCAGCCTTCAGATTTTGGTGCCTGAATGCCGAGATACGATTGCAGAAAGTGGAGTGTAGGAGGTAAAGGATTGAGTCTGTCGAGCTATAGGATTGGTGATGAATTATGCTATTCCTCTCGCGACGGATCTCATAAATCAGACTCGGCCAAGAGAAAATGAGAAGATAACAAATATTGTTTGGAGCCTAAAATGTAGATCAAGTAGTTAATGATTATCTGCCACAAGTAGAGTTTTATGGAATGAAAAATTTAAGGCAAATTTGCCAACATATTGCTCTAGAGAAGTCACGGTGGAAGATGATATGGTCCCTCAATTCATGCTCAAAATTACATAGAAGGTATACCAAATCTGTAGAGATTCCCCAATAGAGCATCTTGTCACATGTTGGGAATCTATTTAGAAACATCATCCAAGTAAGAACCTAGTGTTTTGAGATTTTTCTTTTGAGCTAGAAAGCTTTGCGACAAGAGACATGAGGATTGGAATAACAAAGAGAGTCATTAACCAAATGAGCACATAACTTGGCTTGCTTGACCCCTTTTATGATTGAGGAAGGAGAGTCGGCTTCAGAAGTAATAGTGATGGTGGTAAGGTGAATAAGGACTTGCTCAAAATTGAGAGATTTGGCTGGAGAGACAACCGAAGCAGAGCCATTCTAGATAGATGTGAGAGTAGCACATCGAGGGATTCCTGTTTAGCGCGGTTTGTAGCTACCTATGCAAGAGATTAAGGGACCCATCACCGCCTAGGATGATGATAGAAATAGCAAGTGTAATCATTACATGGGGATATGCAGATCCAATGAGAAGCCAAATTCCTAAGTTTTGGATTTGGTTAAAAATTCAGGTACGAGTTTGTTGTACTTTGGTCCCTATAAGATACGATCTTTAATGTAATTTTTATGATTCCAAACCACCCATACAGATTATGTCTTGAAAAACAACATCTAGAAGAGTCTGAGAGCACAAGTTCGATCCCAAATGCAAAGGTTTTTTACTCCCAAACCTGCCTTCTTGCCTTTGGTGAAGATATTGTATCCGAAGAAACCCTTGAAGTATACCTTCTTTCCAGAGAAAATTTCCTGAGGTAAGCTCCACACATTGAGTCTATTGGTGTGGTGTTTTTTATTTCGAGGAGGATGTGCTTCTTTGTACTTAGGGAGGTAGCCCGAGTTGAGCAACTAATATATTATTTTGGCTATTTCAAAATAAAGTGGATAATTATGGTAAATCACCCTTAATATATATATATATATATATATATATATATATGGTCACATGTGCTAATGCACGAGATTACAATTACTTTTAAGTATTATATATATTAGTTGCTGTTTAGGGTAAAAAAGTGTTCGACTCATTCGAGGAACTACAGAAACATGATATCAAGGACATCATTTATTGATTAGATAATCTTCATAACAATAAAGGATTAAAGAACACTAAATCTCTAGGTTAAGATGGATGCTAAAGATTTAGTCGCTATTGTTTCTTGCTCTTTAGCTTTCTTGTAGGTTTTTTCTCTCTATCCCTTTTCGCACTGACCTCTCCCTTATTTATAAGGGTCAAGGTCTCATAATCCTAATCTCCATAGAGGTAGGAAGTCGGTTTTCCTTTGAAATAGGAGGTCAGTTCCTCATTCAAATTTATCTAAGTAGATACTGATTTATCGTATATGCGAAGATATGATTCTATAGTATCTAGGCAGATACATCATTCCTCATATCAAGGGTAGATACTTCATTCTCGTATCAAGAGGTAGATACAACATTCCTCATATCAGGAGATATATACATCAATCCTTGTATCAAGAGGTAGATACGACATTGTTTATATCACGATAGATACAACTTTTTCGTACGTGGAAAAATAACACGAACTTCGTATCCACCTATCTCATGTTAGATCTCGGATTACCCACTGGGTTTGGTCCATGTGATTAAAATATGTCAAACAATTTGCCTCCACTCTCTATTTTCTTAGTAAGAATTTAGAGAGTAGATAAATTATAATTTATAGTTGGTCCATGCAGTTTAGCAATCCACTGTTTATTTTTTCTTCTCCATCATATGGATAATTTACCCTTGAGAAATAATAAAATCATGACCCATTTTTCAGTGCCTTGCTTTCTTTTCATTTGGGTTATTCTCATTTTATTACTCCATCCCATCAAAAATCGAAGACGAAAACCCTAACAAAATGTCTTCTCCTTTCTTCGCTGAACGAGACACGATACAACCACCTCCATTTCACTTTAATGCTCTATCATTTTCAAGGTAAAAATTTCCTTACTTTTTTTTCCTTTTTGTTCAAATCTCCTATAAGTCTCACCATTTACTTTTTTGATTTTGCAGGTTATTAGAAGAGCAAAATGTGTATCTTGCGGATCAAGTAATATGGACCGTTAGAATCCGTTTCAGAAGTGAAGCATGTGAAGTTTGAGAATCCCAAACCGAAGAATATTCTAGAATCTTATTGTTATAAGGAATACGTTATTTAGATATATCATAAGATTTTGATAAGTTCTATTTCTAGTTGAGATAGATTTAACTTTTATTTATATATAGAGTTGTATGTCATTCATTAATCAATAACATTACACAAACACAAACTATTCTTTTAACTTATCATGATATTAGAGCCTTCGATCCAAACCTAGTGAATCGATGTTAAAAGCTTCTGCATTCAAATTTGTGTGATATTTTCTCTCAAAACAAATTATGACAATCTCGACTAATTCTTCTTGTATTGGTAACATCGACGAAAGTGGAGATGACGATGGTGAAGAAGACGAGCATGTCAGGTTGTGTTAAAGAAAAAAAAAAGAGTTTTTTTAGCATCGTTGGTTTTCCTCTTTAGAATTAATGGATTTTGGTTTTGTGTTTTACGATTTTTATTTTCCATTTTTATTGGTTTTCGAAATAATGATCAAGTTATACCCACGTTGGGTAATTGAAAAGTCAATGAGCTTTGGTTTTTATTTTTCATTTATATTTTATTTTAGTGGGTTTTTTTGGTTGTGTAAACTTTTTAAAAGCAAGAATGATTGATAATCGAGGTTTACCAATTAAACTTATTGTACTTAAACTACTTTAGGATCGATATTAACAAAGATAATAGATTAGCACACTAAGATTATGAGAAGATCAATTTACTCTAAGGCAACAAAACCCACGCGAAATGCAAAACAAATAACCTAGAACTCTAAGATGTGAGATAATGTGAAAATGAGACTCAAATGCATATATACAATCTTAAGTGACGTGAAATAGAACAAAATGTGATGGAAATGAATGTTAAAATCATGCAAAAACCATACAAATCAACTCCCCCAGACTTGTCTTTTGTTTGTCTGCAAGCAAACAACAAGAGGCAAACCAAGAAAGAAGTGTGAAAGTGGGGATCCATAACCATGAAAGATCAACTAAGCCATTAACATCATTTTCCCAAGATAATACTTCAAGCAATGCACAATCGAATCTCTAATCAATCATCCTCTTTACTTATTTTTGAAACCCTCACTATTTTCTCTCTCTCATTATTTTCTCCAACACCCATTCTCAATCATCAACAAGACTACCTATTATTTCTTTCTTCCCATATTAGATGCTTGCTCTTAAGGTTCTAGAGTCTAGCTCTTAATGGAGGTTAAACCTTTTTGTTCCCTATACTCTTAAGAGTTTTTGCCAATATAACATTATCAAACAACAAAGGCCTCACTCAAGCAAATCAATGAAGGCTAGAACGAAAGGTTTAGGGTAAGGGTGGGAAACCACTATTAAAGTGAATATGGCCATCCGGTTTAGAAAAAAGTGGTAAAAAGGGATAAGAAAAACTGGATGTAACAATCAAAAACCATGAGAACAATTTTTGAGTCCCTAAGTGAGAAAATTAAGTCAATATTAAAGTCCAATATATTGGAGTCAAAAGCAATCAAGCAATCATTAATAAATAATCTAACTTTCGAGCGAAGAGATCAAAGTGCAAAGATTCAAAACTTTGAAGATCGATTAAGCAATACAAGGGAATTATCAAGGGAATCACATTGCAAGCTAAGCATGGACCTTTACATGGTAGTATATCCCCTATGCATATGCAATGCAAACCTATATGCTTATAGACTCAATCCTATCATGCAAATGAAAGTACATGCTTTGAATGAAAATTTTCAAATTTTTGTGGCTTTTTCAATGCAATAAGACTATGCATGATGCAAGACTCAAATCACACAATACAAGAAAGATAAGAGACAAAAAAATCCTAGATCAAACCACAAAAACCTCTTCCCTGGACTTAATTCATACCATCTTGGTAGGAAAATAAGCCAAAGAGAGAGTGAAACACAAATAAACACAAAGAAGAAAAGAGAGTATTCACAAGAGAAAAGGGAATGGTACCTAGGAGCTTTGGAATCGAGGAGCTTGGATGTTGCAACGCTTATTCAATCTCCCTTTATTCAATGCATGTTTTGTGTCATTAGCTTAAAAATGGATAGGCTTGGGGGAGTCCCCAAGGGCGCATTTAGTGTCGCTAGCTTGACGGCTGCTTCCTCTAGTTCATTTCTTCCTTGAATGTCTCCTTGACTCATAGTTGTACACCTAAGAGATCAAGATCACAAGAGAAAAGGAAAAAAAGTAGCAATAAAAGAAAAGAAAAACACTATAGTCTCAATTTGAATCCTAACTCTAATGGCAATCGTTTAGTCCTTGGCAATGGTGCCAAATTGATAAAGAGGTTTTCCAACAGGGTCTTATCAAATAAACCCAAATACATTGAGTACGTTGGGATCGATCCACGGAGACTAAGGATCACACACTAGGAGATGCAGGATTCTAAGTAATCTAGAGCAAAATAAAGATTTGGTTTTTGTAAACTAAGAATGAAGAGAAGTGAAATTCAAAGAGAAAACAAAAGAAAAGCATTAATTGGACCATGGGTTTTACTATCATAAGAGTAAATCAACAATTAAACAATGATGTAATAGATTGAATTAAGCACCATTAAAACATGAAATTCACAACTATAACTAATCTATTTCTGTGACACTAATCACTTCACTAATTATTCAATCATCAACAACTTCTGTTAGCAATCAAATAATCAATGAGCATTAATAAACAACTCCAATAAGTTCAATGAACACCCTAATCATCAAATTCCGTTCTCTAGGTATGTAAAGCTCATAGAAAGTTTGGTTCGAGCATTTCATCGAACACCTTCCAGGCGTGAAATACTTATGCTCTAGATTCAAATGTTCCCATCAAATCTAGCATAATGATCAACCTAAATGAAGGATCTAACAATAATCAACTTAAACAATCATCATCTAACCATCAATTCATTATAATCTAGCATAACCCTTGTTCCAACTAAAAGACTAACAACTTAAATGAAAAAAAAAGAGAAAAGGAGAAAGATAAAGAGATGGATTTACAAAGATAGAGATGAAAAAATCTTCATTAGAGTAGCATAATATGAAAGACATCAATCCAAAACATCTACATAGAGTTTGGATATCATAAAAGAAAACTAAAGGTTTAATGCATTTTTACAACTATTTATAGGGAAGGAGCAAAAGTAAAGTGGAAGACACAGGTGGCAACTAATTCTGGCAGTCCTGGCCGCTAGGATTGCTCCCTGTTGATTTTGGTGGTCAAGTGTGGCGGCCAAATGGCGCTAGGATCATCTCCAGAAGCATGTTCGATCCATGTTACATGTGGAAAGTTTAATCATTATGGAAAGTTTTGATTATACTTTAATCATTATGGAAAGTTTTGGTTATAATTTAACCATTACATGAGAATTGTTTAGAACGCTCATGTTTATAGGTTACTTTTTGGTTTAATTGGTGAACCGTCCAAGTCAAGGACAATTATTTTTGGAGCTGCAGAGTTGCCCATGGGACGATTGGTTCCGTGTTCTGCTTTCTAATTGTAGAGTCTGCATTTCACATACCATGTTTGTTGTGCGGGGGAGTATTAGAGGAGCAAGATGTGTATCTTGCGGATCAAGTAATGTAGATCGTTAGAATCCGTTTCTGAAGTGAAGCCCGTGAAGTTTTGTAAAGCCCAAGCCAAAAAATATTCTAGAATTATATTGTGATATGGATTAAGTTATTTAGATATATATCATAAGATTTAGATAAGTTATATTTCTAGTTGAGATAGATTTAACTCTTATCTATATATAGAGTTGTATGTCATTCATTAATTAATAACATTACACAAACACAAACTATTCACTGAATTTACCACAGGTGTTGGTTACATCTTTGACCCAATTTTTTTCTTTGTAAAATTTGATGCTCCTTACGCTCACGTTGTCATCTTTTTTCTGGGAACTCAGCTTTTCCAAGAAATAAGGAAGCATGCAGATGATGTAACGCTTTTGCTCTTATTTAATTTCATTTATCCTTGCTTCTCTTTCACTTGTTTTACTCATTGAGGTAATTTTATCAATATGTTTTGTTTGTTAAATTCAACTATATGTTTTTAAGAAAAGCTTGAAGACTTGTCCGTGGAGCTTTGCTTGGTTGAGATTTTGTTGTGTTTCTCAAAGGAGATACTGCAGGTAAATCACTCATGTATGGTCATGACTTCTTTTCCCCATTTCCTTTCAGTTCACACTTAGGTTCATCATCTATAAAGTGTTAAGTTTCTAGAAACATGAGTCATTTTTATAGATGAACCTCCAGTTACTGCTTCTTCAGTTGGTAGTATATTGAGACTTCGTTGACACACTAGTTTGGGGCTACCTCATTTGGACACTACACTTGATCAGGTTCGTGCTTTAGTGTATGTGGGATATAAAATTTTAAGAATTACAATAAGTAAGTTTCAACATTAGTAAGTTTCTTTTACAAATAATTTTCACATATTTTGGTTGGACCTGACCCAAATAATGGCAGATCGATCTCATTCATACCATGTTAATATTTAAATATCATAAACCTTGTTTTATGGTAAGTTTGAGTTTTCTTATAAACCTCTTTAGGATTTCCAAATTTGAAAAGATGTTTTGTATGAAGATGCATGCTTTGCTTTATGCCACTTCAAGTGGATCTTCTAACATGATCATGCATTGGATTGTTTTTTACTATCATGGCTTTTAGTGAGTAGTTTATCTTATGGGCTTGGTAGACTATAAAGTATAAGTGTCAATCAAATAAAGTTGTAGTTAAGAGACAATAAGATAAATCATGGTTGTAAGATATCTTAAGGAATATTCAATGTTTGATAGCTAAGTCATGATCCATAGGGTTGGATTTTTATTTCTTTTTTTGCTTTTGAGGTATTGTACGTGCTAGATTAGCCATGATCAAGCTATTCTAGATATTAGGTACGTGCTAGATTAGTCATGATCAAGCTTCTCCTGCGGACAACATACCCAAGAATTTAGAGAATAACCTGGATCTAGACAGCCATAGTTCCTACTCTGAATGCAAGCATGTACTCTCGTGCAACTTTAGCAATACTCCACACCCATGTCATAATAAGCACATACATAATTTTCTGCACTTTGGGAAGAGACACCATATTGTAGGCTTGAGACTAAATATTCGGATCCGGATCCGGGATCCGATCCGAAAAACCATATATCAGGGTGAGGCAGATCCGGATTCGGATCTTAAATTTTTGGATCCGGCCGGATATCAAAAATGATGTATTTTTGTTTTGAGGCATTAAATTTTGATCCATATCTTTTCCTTCAAACCCGAATCTATTTTTCATACTTTATAAAAAAAAATTTGGAAAATTCTCAATCTCATAATGATTATAACAACATATATTTTTTGGGTCAAAATATAATTATAATATATTTAATTATTAAAAAATAAAGGGCTGAATCCGGATATCCTGGTTTTTCTGGTGGGTATCCGAATCTTGGATATCCGGAGTTTCCAAATCCGGATCCGAATAGTGAAATAGTAGATCTAGATCTGGTCCAGCCCTACCAAATTCACAACAATAGTACTCGTGCTGCTCTTTGTCCATATAGCCACCACAACCACGTAAGAGATGAGCTAGCATGTGATCATGAACTGATGAAGTTCGCTCAGGCTGTGGATTTTTGGAGGCACTCAAACGGCAGACGCACCAAGAACTGCCAACCAAATGCAAAACACGAGTTGAAAGATGCAGAGTGCAAGGTTTACAAGGCCGGTGAGCGTTGATGGCGGTTGGTTGCTCATAGTGAAACTGCAATGTAGGAAGAGAAAATCAATCATAAGCATGCAATATATATATATATATATATATATATATTGGAGGATATAAGAATATAAGAATCTCCAATTCCAATTGGTATATAAAATCGACTTTTCCATATATGTCTCAAATACAATTGAAACGGAATTGAATCTATGCTCATAGTGCAAAATTTCTGGTAGGTCAGAGATGCGTAATGTGAACTTTCCAAGTTTTTTTGTGTGGAAACACCATTGGTCAATTGGTTAAGGGTTTAAAGGCTTCTACACCAGGTATGAAGTTCGATTCCCAGATAGCGCAATCTCTTGCAAATTAATAGATGTAAAGATCTCTAGAGTTCTAGAGTGTTGCAGATAGAATCGTCTGTCATGGTCGCGTGTGTTGCGGGGAGAGTCTATTCATCATAAGGATGTCATATATGCAGAACCATCCGCCGTAGATCAGGGTATTGCAGAAAAACCACGTCCATCATAGGGATGTCGTACATGCATAACCGCTTGCCGAGGAGAATTTGCATCGTGGAATCGTTGTATGGAGAACATATTCATCATAATAGCATATACTACAATAGTTATATCATTATAATTGGATTAGATCAATTATCTCTAATGATGTAATAGACGACAAAAAAAAAAGAGATTTTTTAATTACTTCAGCAAATCCAAAATCAAATTCAATGTGGGGGAGGGGGTTTTCCAACAAATTGTACTGAGTATGTTTTCTCTTTTCTATATTTTTCTGTTTTTGCAAATATTGCTATTTAATCAAGTCATATTTTGAACCAATTTTTAGTCAAAAGCTGAAACCAACAAGACCAATGCTAGGCGATGAAACCTTTTATCCGATCGTGAAGGCGTGATCCGACGTCCGAGGGGGCAAGAAACAAAACAGCTTGCATGACGTCCGAGAGGTCAAACTCACCTTTCGTTTTCCCCCAACCCCCGATGCCGTGAAGCATCTAAAGCTGTTGCTTTAGGCGTCACAATATATTTTAAATTTAAGGAATATCAGATTTGAGAAAACATGTATGGTATAGTGGTTAAACAGGGCCATATATGGTAACGGGTATATGGTTCAAACCTTTGAAGTTGTTATATATATCATCTTTTTTTTTAAATATAGTTGTTAATGAGCTTACAATTAATTTTTGCTTTAGGCAGTAAAATCCTACAGGCGGGGCTTGATGCCGTTTCAACCACAGATAGTGGCTTCCACCACCGCTCGCGATTCGCCACGAAACTGATGCGATCCTCCCAAGGATTCGGCACTTTCGAGTTGTGAAAATAGATAGATGGATAGATGATGGATCGCTTGGTCACACAAGAGTTGCGGAAGGCTCTTGATACACCTTAATGCCCCCTAGGATATGACACACCTAGACGAGACAAGGTTTGATTCCCCGGATATGACACACCGAGAAGAATCGGGCTGATTGTTGGATATTACTCACCAAGCAATCGAAAGTTCTAAAAGAACTAAAGAGATTCACTCTAAAAATGTTTGAAAAGAAAGTTGATTGATTATTGAGAGAGTTTAGGTATGCTTATATAGCACAAGAAAGTAGAAAATATCTAAACAAACTTTAAATGCTGAAACTATAAATACTAAAATACTTAAAATGCTGAAAATATCTCTTGTACTTCAGCTTGTACTCCTTCTCCACGAAATGGATCTTCATTTTTGGGCCAAGAGAACTCTTGTGGGCTTTGGATAACTTCTCTTATAGACTTGATGATCAAGTGATCCAATTTGCCTCATTAAAACCTTCTTTTGGAAAACCCATTGGGAAAAAAACAAAGGTTAGAAAAAAGAGTACAAATGGATCACCCTCTTTGTTAGTCCATTTGAGAAGGTTTTGCCATCAGCATATTCTGATATCCAATGTACTTAGTGAAGTCCTTAGATGCTTGATGATCTTACACTTGAATGAGTAGTCCACTGATAGAATTCTGGAATGCCTTGGCTATTGCTCCTGTCAATGGTCCGCTTGGTACAACCAATAAATCCTCAACTCCATGCATGTTCTCTTCAGATTCAAGCTTTATTTGATTGTTCCCCATGATCACATCAGAAACCCTCCAGTCGACTTACGCCATGGAGCTAGATGAAGGAGCCGCCTGAGGTATCTCAATGGTTAAGCCCACCCAGAAGCCACTGTGTCCTCCCCGGAAGCCATTTGTACCGAGTGACGAAACCCAACCAGCAGCCACCGCCAGAGCTAGCGCTGAGGGCATGAAGATAAAACATTGAATGGAGTCCCACTTTTTAGGGGGTCCCACAACTTTTTTTTTCATATATACATATGTATATATATTTAATTAATGTCCAAAAAAAAGACCATATAAATATCTGCTGCAAAACTAACACAAATGGGCCATTAATATATATAGAGGCCATACATTGTGTGGGTCTCAAATTATTATTATGTAAATATTACTTTATATTATTTAGTTTTAAAAAGGAAAATTTAGATTAGTCTCTAACTCTCCAACTCCTTCTTTACGTGACTTAGTTCTTTTTTCTCTTTTTTTTTGTTTTAACTTTTGTTTTCCTCCATTGAAGAAGAGAACTAGAGAAGAGGAGAGATCAATTTTACTCAAAACAAATATGAATTGTTTATTTATTGTAAGGTAAAAAGCTTTTTGAATTTTATTTGTATATTTATCTTCTTTGTTTGTGTTAATTTTATTGTCTATGCATTCACCAAATTGAGTATTTGGATTTAAAATTCGTTTTCAGTTTATAAGTATTTTTTTATTACTGAATGTTTATATGTGTGTACGTGATAGATCAGAAGATGACTTCAGGATGTCAAAAAAGAAAAAAAGAGGAAAAGAGTAGAAGAATTGGTGAAATCTCAGGCTGGATCCCTTTTAAGGTATTTTAAGAAACCAAACCCCCTTAGAACTGATGATGTTGATGAAATTGATGAGGTTGAAGAGGTTGATGGAATTCATGAGGTTAATGGAGTTGATAACGAGGATGAAATTAGAAGTGAAAGTGACAACGAAAAGCAAGAGAAGAATGAGAATTATATAGATGATGAAGATGTCAATAAAAAAAAAGAGGATGATCACTTTGAAGAATATGATTCATCTTTGGATATTATGGATCCTGCAAATTGGGGAAAAATTGATCAGAGGTTAATAGACTATTTGGTTAAGAAAGGTCCTCTTGCACCACCATCTGAAGATTATATATTTTCTCGAAATAATCATGGTAGACGTTTTTCTCATAGACATTACAAGAGGCATTTGGAGAATGGAGATAGACAAGACAGGCGTTGGTTGATCTATTCAACAACATCACATAGAATCTATTGTTTTTGTTGCAAGTTGTTCACTCGGTACAAAGATATCCCTCAACTATCAACCACTGGTTTCATGGATTGGAACAATGTCGTAGTAAGGCTTAGCAAACACGAGAAAAGTCATGATCACATCACTTGCATGAGCCAGTGGATGGAGCTAGAGTTGAGGTTTCAAAAGAATCAGACAATTGATAAGTGTCTCCAAGAAGAAATCAATAAAGAAAAGAATCATTGGAGAGAGTTGTTATTGAGATTATTTGCAGTGGTGAAGTATCTGGCAAAGAGTAATATAGCATTTCGGGGAAATAAAGATAAAGTTGGTGAAGATAACAATGGAAAATTTCTGGAAAATATTGAAATGATTGGTGAATTTGACGCAGTAATGCGGGAGCACCTAAGGCGAATTAAAACGAAGGAAATTCACTACCATTACCTCAGCCACACAATTCAGAATGAGTTGATAGGAATGTTGGGATCTGAAATCAAGCTCATGATCATTAGGAAAATTAAAGCGGCAAAATACTTCTCGGTTATTCTTGGTTGTACTCCGGATATTAGCCACAAAGAACAGATATCTCTTATTATTTGATGTGTGGATGTATCGGTGGATCAAGCTCATGTTGAAGAATATTTTCTTACTTTTTTAGAAGTTGATGATAAGTCAGGAAAATGACTTTTTGAGCTACTTTGCAAAACATTGGATGGTCTTAATCTGGACATTGATGATGTTAGGGGACAAGGTTATGACAATGGATCTAACATGAAAGGGAAAAACAAAGGAGTGCAAAAGAGATTGCTTGATATCAATCCGAGGGCATTTTATACACCATGTGTTTGCCATAATCTGAACTTGGCTATTTGTGATATCGCAAAATCTTCTGAGAAGGCAATTTCATTCTTTGGGATCGTCCAGAGTTTATATCGGTTTTTTTCCCCTTCTACAACTAGGTGGGAGATGTACAGAAAAAAGGTGGGAGGTCTTACACTTAAATCCTTATCAGATACACGTTGGAAAAGTTATCTTGAAAGCATCAAAGCAATACGTTTTAAAGCTCCAAAAATCAGAGATGTCTTACTTGACTTCGCAGAAAATAGTGATGATCCACAAGCCAGAAGCGATGCTGAATGTCTTGCAACAAGTGAAACACATGGAATTGAAGGATTCGAGTTTTTGTTTGGTATGGTGATATGGTATGATAATCTGTTTGTCGTGAACACGGTAAGCAAGACACTACAATCTGAAGATATGGATATCGATGATGCCATTGCTCAACTAAAAGGGTTAGTTTCTTTTTTCCAAAAGTATAGAGAATCAGGTTTTCAAGAAGCAAAAAATGAAGCTTTAAAACTTGCAGTTGATATGGATATTGAACCTGTGTTTCAAAAGAAGAGCAAGCGCCTTATTAGAAGAAAACATTCATTATGATGAGGAACCAGAAAAAAACTGAAAAACTGATGATGCTGGACTCGTTCTAAGCTTGGAGGAGGATTTTAGAATTAATTATTTCATCAAAATCATGGATCAAGCTCTAGTTTCTTTTCAAACAAGGGTAGAACAATTTCAAGAGTATGGAAATATTTTTGGATTTTTGTTTAGTTTACGAAAGCTCAACTCAGCGAATGAAGATAGTTTGAAGACATCTTGCCTTAACCTTGAAGCTTTTCTTAAGCATGGAACGATTTCAGATATTGATGGGAATGATTTATTTCTAGAAATAAAAGTTTTTTGAGAAATTCTACCAAAGAATTTGAAGAAGACTGCAGAGGTATTAGAAGTTTTGGAGAGATTGAAAGATTGTTATCCAAATATATGGGTTGCTTATAGGATAATGCTCACTATTCCCGTTTCAGTTGCCTCGGCTGAAAAAAGTTTTTCTAAGTTAAAGTTGATAAAGTCTTACCTACGGTCGACTATGTCACAAGAAAGGTTAAACGGATTAGCTATGTTATCAATAGAAATGACCATGGTTAAAAATTTCGATTATACAAGTTTGATAGATGATTTCGCAGAAAAAATGCAAAAAGGTTATTTTTCAGAAGTTTTAAATTATTGTTATTTTTTTTAAGATATCATTGTATTTTTACTTTAACTTTAGTTTTGTGGAAACTCAATTTTTTTTTCTATTAAGCACTTAAAAAAAATATTTTCGTTTGGGGTCCTGAATTTCTCAGAACCGGCTCTGGCCACCGCGTCCTCGATGAGAGCCACCTGTACCGAGCGACAAAGCCCACCCAGCAGCCACTGCGTCTCGACGAAAACCACCTATACCAAGCGACAAAGGGTCTCCATTATCTTCTCTTAATTCACGTGGCTTGCTACAAACAGGGGGCGGAGGCACTTGAATGGAAGGGAGGTCAGCTGACCTCAACTAAAAAAAATATTATTTGTTATAAAATTATGACCCCATATAAAAAAATATATTTGACCCCATTACAATTTATGATCTCATAGTTTTACTTCAATTTTCTTAATTGGGCTTATGTTTAAATTGTTTGTGATCCAATAAAAATATTGTGAGTTATTCATAATAGCCTAATTTATTTAATACAAAATTAATTTTATTTTAGAAAACAAAAAACTAGTAATTAAAGAAATGTGACTTCTTCTTTTCCTTGCTTGAGTCATCGATTGACCATATTTGTTTTTCAAGCAACAACAATCTAAATCATCAAGTATCATCAAATTTGGTGGATTTCAAGTTATGATTTTATTTTTTATTTATATTTTACTTTAATCTGTTAAAATTAAACTCAAGGTTTTTTGTTAAATTAGGAATTTAGTATTAGGTTATTTGAGGCATTGTTTATATGAGGCTGCTAAACTAAAAAAGCATATTTCACATACTTTAGTTTATAGACTTTTGAAATTAGCTTTTATTTTGCATGTTGCTACTGCAACCGTCCATAGATGTTTTTTCTAGGATGAAGATTGTGAAAACTGCATTACGAAATCGCATCGGTGATCAGTTTTAAAATAACTGTCTAGTTTGTTGTATCGAAAAAAAGTTCTTTGAAGAGTAACAAATGAAACAGTGATAAAAAGTTTCAAGCTATGAGTGAACGTAGAATTTTAAATTTATTTTTTCTGATCCCGGTAAAATAAAATTCTGCCTTCGCCACTGACTACAAATGTAGTTTGCTTTCTAAACGTGTTTATTTTTTGCATGTTTGCTTGAATCGCTTATTTTTTTATTAGTTTAAACTTTTTCGAATTTACTTATTAGAAGAAAACCTTTACTGAATTAGTTCATCAAGTTTCTTCACTTCCTAATGTCGTTATTATTAATTCCTTGATCCTTGTACACTTGCGGTTTTTTCATCGGATTAAAACTTAATCCACATCATAATAACTATATATGTAAAATATATGATTAGATGATATATGTGACCAAATAGAGCAAAAACAAGAAAAAAAGTTGAAGAATATGGAAACCAAATCATACTTAACGGTAAATTTTAGCAACCATTAAAAGCCCTAACAAGCCATTCCATTTTTTTTCCTTCCGGATTTAGAATTAGAAAAAAAAAGAAAAAAAAAAAAAACAGGACACGAATCATGAGTTTTAGAATGATCTTAGATGGGTCTACGGACCACGTTTCCTTCGGAAGCAGAGACAACCTTGCTGCTGGTCCCCAGGGATCATTCCTCCTCCCTTGGACGTGTCAATACTCTCCAACATTGGTACAACCTCGTCCATCTCTGGTCTCTTGTCTGGATTTGCATCCCAGCATCGCTTCATCACAGCTGCAAGCGAGCTCGGGCAACACCTCGGTATATCGGGTCTCAGGTTCTGCATCGATCATAAATAGCATATTGCATATAGATATGTTCTTATAGTTGATTAGTGTCAAACTGTTACATAACAAGTTTGATTCATAATCCAACGATTTCGCAAGATTTATAAAAAAATATATAACTGTGAACAGCCAATGTGCGGATTTTTAATTCAGTGATGCCGCAAGATTAATAGCAAAACATGATTGTGAAACCGCCATTGTGTGGATTTTCAAGTTAGATTCAGTTTTTTTCCGGTTATTCAATTCCCGCATTTAATGTTTATATTTTCTGCTATTTAGTTGAATTACCAATTATAAATATACCTGGCGGACGACGGCTGAAGTGACCTCAGAGAAAGTAAGGTCAGGGTATGGCATGTCACAGCAATATATCTCCCATAAGCAGATTCCGAAACTGTATACATCGCATTTTCGATTATACGGGTTTCCATTGAGAACCTGCAGCCAAAGTCGATATATTTAAAAACTAGGTTTGTTCTCAAACTTAATAATGCATTATCTCAATAGTACCTCAGGAGCCATGTAACCAAGTGTACCAGTCTCTCCTGTCATATCATTAGGGTTAGACGCTTCAACTCTCGCTACACCAAAATCCGCGATTTTAACAGTCCGGGTTTTGTCTAACAACATGTTCTCAGTCTTTACATCTCGGTGAACAATCTTCTGCGAATGAAGGTAACTCAACCTAAAAGCAACACAATAACGATCTCTAAAATACCATATAAAAACCCCACGAGAAGGCGAGTGAAAGGGAGAAATATAAATACCCTCTAGCGAGATCAAGCGCGAGCTGAACGACAACTTTAAACGCTAATTTTTTTCTTCTGTTCTTAATCAAGTAAGATTTTAAAGCACCACCTTGAAGATACTCAACAACAACACAACATATATTGTTTGGCATTGCTAATGGACCACTCTCAGTTTGTAACTGTAAGCCTGATGCTCCCATTGTAGCTCCAATAAACTGCAATTTCATTAATTACACAAATCTTCTGTACTTCCTCAATATCTATGGTAAAAAAGGTAAAATAGAAGAAGTAAAAACGAACCTTAGTAACATTAGGATGATCCAATTTATGCCAAACAGCAACTTCTTGAGCAAAATCCGCTCTCAATGAGACAATCTCAGCTTCTGATCTATGACCTTCTTCACCCCAATCAAGAAGCTTCACTGTTCAATTCACCACAATAATTAAAATTACAGTAAAAAAAAGCTCATTTTTTTAACAGCATTCAAGGGTTTCTATTAAGCTTTTACTATTCTCTGATCTATCTTTTTCTAAAAAGACATTAAAATTTAGAAAAAGAGATTGAGACAAGAACAGCTGGAATCACATGAAAGATCCACAAAGCAAGAATCATAAATTATCCAAGTAGGCCTTTCAATAACTTATGATGGCAAAACCCGTGTCGGCTTCACGGAGATCACAACAATTGCTTCTACCCACTAAAGAAAAAACTAAACTTTCAATAATTAAACAAACTTAATCCTAATCTTAAATCCAAAGTTTTGTTTTTTTTCAATCTGACAAGTTAACACAGAACTATCTATTCAAGTACAAAGCTGTACTTTTGTTTAGATCCGACATTTCAAGTACAAATGTAGTAAATTTTAAGTATTCTGATTAAACTGTAATAATTTGGGAAATCCAAGAATCTAAACATTTGTAAATTCCGAAGTAACAATTTTCATAGTTACTAATATATAAAAATTAAAAGGGAAGCTAAAACGACGGGTGGGTGACTCACCGGCCACATCTTGACCGTCATAGATACCACGATGAACGGTACCAAATGTGCCACGTGCAAGAACAGTCTTGATGATTAGTTTAGAAGGATCGATCTCCCACTCAAGTCTCTGTTTTTTCTTCCCTAGAAAGCCACCGCCGTTAAGAGCAACGGGAGAAGAAGAGGCGGAGGAGGCTCCGATGACGGCGACGGCGGCAGCTTCATCTTCATCTCTCTTTCTGTTCTTCTCTAAAGTTAAAGCTCTGCTTAAATGTCTCTCTAGTTGCTCATCTAAGCTCTTAAGATCAATCTGATCTGCTCGAACAAATCCATCGTTTCCTTCTTTCATTTTCTTCTTCTTCGTCAGTTATAGAGATGATTCAACCGTAAGAATCTTTTGTTGTTCTTGTTCGTCTTCTTCTTCTTGTTTGATTTTGTTTGATTGATTGGATTTGAAGTTCTTAGAGAAGAAAATGAGAAAATAAAAAAATAGAAAAAGGGGAAGAAGAGAAGACCGCATGTGAGTGAGCACATGGTCTTGCCTCGACGCTAATGTATCTGTATTTACGTTTATTTTCTTTCTTTTTTGTTTTGGTCAAAGCATTCATATTTCTTCCTTATTTCTTTGGTCAAAATTTTGTTTTTTCTTATAATAAATATTTGTTGTATTTCCAAAAACAATCTACTTATGGATATGCATATACTCGTAAAGTTCAACGATAATATTAAGCATGTCTTTTATTTCTTCCCATTTTGTAACCAATGTTTAGATGTTTTGAACGTAATTTAAGTTTTTCATTTATTTATTTTGCCAACATACATAATTTAATTAAACTGGAATTCAAAGCCAATCATAGAAGAAGAGTTAAACAATTGTTTAGATCAAAACAGGTTAGAAGGCTAATGAAACCCAAAAATTCCCAAATCTAAAGTAACCCAAAAATTCCCAAATCTAAAGTAACTTGCATCTGAATGGTCTTAGAAAGTGAATAATCTACTAAAAAGGGTCATTTATGTCCAAATGTTTACAGAATTAGTGAACAATCTAACCATGCAACTTATTAATCCACTTCATGCAACCAAATTCTATTTTCCACTTATTCTAGTTCTTCTTACGTTTCTTGGCTGATTCATTTCTTCAAAATTCTTTCCACTCCTTGATTCTCATCCCTTATTTCTTTAGTTCTACTTACTTCATTTGGTGTGAATTCGCTAATCCTTTCTCCAGCGATTAGCTACCTCTTTCCGTTTCCTTGCTTCTTCAGTAATGATCTTCCTATCAGTTACACCTTTTATATTTGCTTGCATTATCTTTGGATTCCCATTTTCTTCTTACTTCTCCTTGTGATTTGGCATCTTTTACATATCTTCTTGAATTTTCGTCTTTCATTCTCCTAAATTTTGCCTCTTCGTGTTGGTATAACTTTCTTCTTCTCGCGTCTTCTCTTAATGTATCTTGTGACTTTTCTCTGATTTTATCTTCATCTTCTATTATTTTTCTTTGGGTTTTATGCTGTTCCATTGTGCATAACTCCTTGTCCATTTTCTCATATCTTCTACTCCGTTCATTTGCTATCCTCCTCGGGTTTACTTTAGTTACCTTCTCCTTGTCTTCTAAGGATCCACGCCTTCTTCTCCTTTTTGGTAGAATCCTTTTGTTTCTTCTGATTCTCCTAGTTTTCCGATTTACATCTTCTTCTTGTCTTAAAATTTCTTGGAATTTCGTAAGTGTCCAAAAGAATTTTTTTCATCTCCTTTGTTGCATTTCTTGACTTATATTTAGTTGATTCTTCCTCCTTATCATCTTTGTCTTCACTTAACTTCTCCATAAAATTTTGTCTTCATATTTCTCCTTGACTATACTCCTTATTTCTTTTGATAATTTTGGGGATACTCCTCCTCCTACTTGATTGCCTTACCGGTTCCTTTGGGGTAAGTTCTCCTTCTTAATTCCAAAAAAAATTTCCCGCCCTAACTCCTTAAATTTGTTATGTTCGCTTCTCCTACACCACTTTGTCGATAACTTCTTCTTAGAGCACTCTTCCTTCTGAATTTTACTTGGCTAAATACTAAATTTTTCTCTCCAACTTTTAGCTTCGTCTTGAATATTTACTAACAGGATACTCTAAAATTCTTCCTTTGACTCGGCCACTACTCCTTAAATTCTCCTCTTGAAATGAATGGAATTGTTTGCTTCATCTAACGGTTCTAAGTACTTGGCTCTATTAAACTGATTTTCCCCTTACCTTTAAGGAATTTTCTTCTCTTTGAGAATAGCATACTGTAACTTGGAAATTCTGGGGCAGTCACAACTTCCTAATTGGTTCAGACCTTGGAATCCTTGGCTATTCTATACTTAGCACCATTTATAGATTTTTCTTGGTTTTCCGTTACCGAAGACTTTTGTATTTTCTAGAGCGTAGCATGATAAATAACTACGAGAATTACCCTAACTCTAGCTCCTATCTTATGCCACAATCACACAATAAAACGTGAATAGAAATAATTTAAACATACATCACACACAATCGCATATATAACATAACATAGATTGAAACGTAATGGTTATGTTCCATATACATCAACAATCTCGTTCAGCTTCTACATTACATTATTACCACATCAAAAAAGATTTTTTACAAACCGCTTTACATTTATTCTAGGGTTCAGGCCTATACATTCACTACTAGGATGGTTCAAAAAGAAAAAGTTATCACCCCACTTAACTTAGCTTGGTTTAAAGTTACTAGCGGTACATCATGTAGCGCACATGTAACCCGGTGTTGTCTCATATAATGTGCGATGTGAATACAAGACCGACGCACTGGATGACGAATCATGAGGGCAGGGGATTTCAACGTGAGTTCTTGGAAATGAAGTGGCCTAATGCCCGGGTTCACCACATGCAATAGACACAACAATTGCTGGTACATATGGCTGGTAATATAAACTGTCTCGGGGGTAGTGTCCTACCTCTCCACACGTATAGCAATACGTTTCTCGGTTCATCAGCATGGAGATGATCTCACCGTCACCCTCTTGCCTTAACGCCAGCCCATCCTTCGAACTCAGTAATCCTAGATTAAGTGGGGACTCCACATTGTCACCTTAACCAAAGAATAATGAGCTCCACCAAGGATCATCATTGGGTATTGGTGCAACAAGAGATGGTACTACCGGGGATTTGACCGCAAAATATAAAACTCCGAAATCTGTCAAGTCCGGTAAGGGTGATAAGGCCGGCATCTGATCATCAACTCCTGCATAATTGTCAGAAGCTACCCTAATTACACCATCACTTAGTGAAGAGGATACTTCACACATGCTGTGGCTTGAATCAGAGGAAATACTAATGTAGTCCTCGACAGTTACCACCTTATGTGTCTCCGGGATCTTCTCTAGGATCGCATAGTCTTCAGGATGTTCGGTTGAAAAAACGACCAAAGGCTCAAAAACTGACTCCCTTACACCCTCGGATGGATCCACCTCACTTGGTGTGTGTGAATCAAGCATGTCTTTCGGGAGCAAAGACCAATTCCCATACATATGTGTCCTTGTCTCTGATGCTTGTTTTTGTACGGTGTGCTCGGTATTGACCGCTACTGCCACCGTACTCGGATCTGCCTCATCTCGTACTCTTGACTCAAAAACATATTATGATTCTACCAAAGATACAAAAGCCTCACACATCCGTCTAACAAAATATGTGGGTATTACAGAATTGTCCAAGTTTAAGTATTCGAACCAGTCACTTGAACACCGTCTCCTTGACGACTGCCCACGTGAACGCCCTCCTCTAGTCCTCATCATTCGCCTTGTTTCTTGTTTACACATCTACAATGCAAGAGAAAAGCACAAATAAAAGGGTTAGTACTAATCCCAATACTTCAATAATTATACAACTGATTCTAGCAAGCTTCCCTAAGGCTTTTTGCGACATTTTTAGACTTGATAAAACAAACATGCTTTATCAATGCACTTCTAAACCATGCTCTGATACCATTCTTGTAATGTTCCCGAACTGTCCTAGGACTAAGACAACCCGAGAACACCACGTTGATGCCACTCGCACCCGAACGGCTAAGATTCCTGGAACACATCCGTTCACCCTAAACATCCGAACACAAATAACATCCCCCATGGCCAAGGCCTAAGGTTTGCGTACCCGGTCTCAGGCCGTAGGTTAGGTCGATAAGGTCACGATCTAATCAGTTGGCTTATCGTTTGTTTTATGAAATCCGAATATATACTTAGTATAATTTCATTTGAAATTTTTTACCAAATCAAGTATAGCTTTCGGATCCATCGTTAAACTATACATAATAAAACTTAGGGGTTTTGCAAACTGCTGTAAAATTTCTAGACTGGCCGGCCTAAGATTCACGAGACCCTCTATGTTCCTCATCTATGGTTACCTACAAAACAAAAGGGTAGAATCATGACCAATCTAAGATTACTCAGTGAGTCCGGGTCTAACTAGGTAAATCCCAACCCAGATCCCAACAAGAAATTAAAACACGCATAAGATAACTGCAAGCAAAACACACAATCCTATCGAGTATATGTAGTGGACACATAATGCAACCCTTACTAAGCATGCTTTTATCGATTTTCTTATGGGAGTTTCTACGATATTGATTTGATCCATAAGGCATGTCCTCCACTTTAGCCACAAAAGCTAGAAAGATACACCCCGATTGCATCCTAAGGAATCTACCTTTACGGTTTAATCACATCTTTATGTGACACTCAGTGTTTATGACCTACTCCCCATCTGAGTATGGGACTACCACTCAATCGCCTCCCCACCTGAATCTGCATTCCTATCATATATGTATATTCCTACCCATGCAACGATTATATAGTACTTGTCCGTTAAATGCCTTAAATATAACATGAATAATCTTAATGAGTAAATCAACTTCATGCAGGAAAATAATTTTATAAAATTCTTGGGACATGTTCAATAGTATCTACACGTCCTAACCGGTTAACAATTAACATTCTTGAATTTTAAAAATTATAAGCATGAAATAACAACAAGCACCACAGAAATAGTCATTTTAAATCAATTAACAGGGCACAAAATAAACAAACAATAACATCAAGTTACTTCAACAAAAATCATAAAATAAATTCAAGAAAACCCTAGTCATGTCCTACTTCACATGCTTCAGTACTCACAGTTTTTTGGTAATGTTTGAGAAATTATATAATGTGTTTGGCTCGATACTCCTTTTTGCTATGAGATCTCTGGATCTCAGACCAATAATACAATATCAGACGTACATCTTAACCAATTAACTAAAGAAAAAAACTCGAAAATTCTCTTACCGACCAACTATGTTAAAAGTTCTACCAGGTTACTTGGGATCCTACTGGATGTTTTGCAATGATCGGAAAATTGACTACCAGACAGCTATTTTAGCACCTTCGGCTTTGAGGTGCTTTAGGAGTTGTGAGTTTCTAATGAGAAAATTTGGGGAGTTTATATAGGAAACCTAACCTAGCTAACTACTAGGTGAGTCATAGGAACAAGTGTTATTGCATGGCAAATGGTTGCTACCATTTGCTCTCGGCTATATTAATTTCTACTAGGGCAAAAGTGGATTTGCCACGGCATAAACTAATTGTTGGCCTGTAATGACTCTTAGGAGTCTTAAATTTCACTGATGGTATAGGCCAACCATTTTACCTTTTGATGGCGACTTGGTATTGGGTTTGCCTTTTCATGAAATTGTAGAATACTGCTTCTCCTTCATTTAACTTCCTAGTTCAGCTTGAATTAACTTGGCTATGATCATATGTGTCTTCAATTTCCATTTATTTGGTCTTCTCCGTGACTTAGCTTTACGTTTATTATTTTTCTCATCTCGGCCATTCTTCGGATTTTTGGAAAGCTATCGGTGAACCTTTGTTCTTGATATATCCTTCTCTTATCTTCTTATAACATCTTCTTCTTCTTCTCTAATACTTTGAAATTTTGGACTTGATGGTTGGCTTTGAACACTTCAACTTCTTCACATAGTCATTTCTCCTTAAGGATCAGCTCTGATTCTTCTATTTACTTATCCTTTGGATTTTTATTAGTCTTCTCTTTCTCCAACTGTTTTTCTTCTTTTTAGTTTCTTACCCGCAATCGCGGCCGTTCATCCTAATTTTAGATCGCAGAGCGAGGGATTACAATGCCGCTAATGACATCATAGAGCTGCCACTATCACCAGAACTATGCCCGAAATGGCTAGTTTGCAGGGTTGATGCAGCTTGGAAAGAAACTGATTCTAAATGTGGTTTGGGTTGGGCCCTATTCGAAAACCAGGGTACTCACCTCGGTACTAAGGGTATTAGGAGATGCTTATCACATGTTCACGCTGAACTTTTAGCTTTGTTGTGGGCAATGCGTTGTATGCTGGACTATAACCTAGAGTACTCTCTATTCACTACGGACTGTAAGGACCTGGTTTCCATCACCACAGAGCCATTTGAATGGCCGATTTTCGAAGCTGATATCGAAATATTCTTCTTTTTACGGAGTTATTTACCATATTTTGCTTTAGATTTTATTCCACGTATTCAAAATTGTCATGCTGACTTTCTTGCCCGTAAAGCAAGAAAACAAGGTAATTTAATTTTTCAATGTAAACACTACCATGCCATTGTTGTTCTCTAGCGTAACCTTCCTCTTTTCGGGGTTAAGTAATAAAATGTTCGTTTGACGTCAAATATATATATATATATATATCATATTCCTCATTCTTCCAATAAACATATTAATTTAAGCATGACACACACATATATATATATATATCATATTTCTCATTCTTCCAATAAACATATTAATTTAAACATGACACATTCACCAAGAATCAAACATAATTAAAACTAAGAACACAAAAAGAAAAGACATGTTTTAAATAACCTGAATAATGTTCTTTACATAAACGCAACAAAAATATAAAAAATTGATGACAAAAAACGAGGATCGAAAACCAATAAATACATACACAACACATCGAATTTCACCCCTCGTATCCCCACCATCCATCTATGGCCCAATACATTAACTCCATGTTCCCTTCTTGTTTCTTAGTGGGCCGAGCTTTCTAGCTCATTTATTCTACCCAGCATAACATCATTTCTTGATAATTCATTCATAATGTGCGTTATGCCACGTCCAACAAACGTCTCTCGTGTAGTGTTTATCGCAATTAGCCTATGATCGTTGATACTAGAGATCTTGATACTATTCTTGGTCGTCCATCTATAAATTCGTTCCAACATCTTAGAAAATAGTTCTTAGTAAGGGCGGAAATTTTGTTCTTCGTTTTGGTCAAGTATGTTTCACCATTTTGAGAATTCTTTCGTGAATTAGTATTATATTTGTTGGATTGGTTTGGATAACCCTTTGTAAGGTTCAACTTTTTGTTCGACGAGACCATAATTGAATTTTTTAATATAATTTTATATTGGTTTTATTTATTTTTTTTGCAGGGTCCTGAGATTTTTGAGGCCCTAAACAAAATTAAGTGATATTTTAAGAAAAAACATAAACTAAATTTAAAATATAATATCTTAGTGACTAATATTGTAAAAAACATGAGAAACCTTCACTTTTATATAATTTTAAATAATTTAACAAAAATAAATTCAAATGATAAATTTTAATGATTGTAAAATTTATTTAAAATATAATATTTTAGTGATAAATATTGTAAAAATCATAACAAATCTTCAAAATTTATTTTTTTAAAGTAACAGTCATAAACTAATTTTTCTAGCTATAATTTCATAGCTGAATTTTGTTTTAAATATATTTTTGGTTATTTTTTTTTCTATTACAATTGAAATTTTAATAAAAATAATTTATAATTTTATTTACTATCTTCTAAGTGGAGCTCCTAAAATTAAGGGCCCATGCAGATATTTCATGTGAATGGGCTCACAGACCGACTCTGCTGGTTAGGCTTAATTAAATTGATTATCATTTAAACAGTTTTCGGACCAATGCTGAATATTTGGTTTTATTAAAAAGTAATTGCTAAATATATTAAAAGGTCCTACCGTATGTGAAATATCTTAAATGAACCTGATAAAACTTAGTCACTAGAAAAACATTTATGTAAGTTTATAGTTAACCATCTCAAACAGGATTTTTAGGTTATTTCATACCTAAACTAAAATATTATTTTCAATCCATACCTAATGTATATTGTTGTGCAAATACATATTCCAACTATCTAAATATTCAAATTTACATTCCAAACTTATAAAATCGAGCAAAATCAGATATATGTTGTGATGGTGTTAGTAAGTCATTAACGGTTAATATGGTTGCCACATCATAAATTATTTACATATTTAGAAAGTTGGGTTATGAATTTGGACATCAATATACATCATACTTTAGTACCTTAGTTGAACATAGTTCTTTAGTTAAAATATGAAATGACTGACAATCCTCTCAAACATCAATGAATTTCCCACTTCTAGAGGTTTCGCTAAAAGGAAAAATCCGTTAAAACTTTCACCAAATTTCTTGTATGTCTTTTTTATAACAATTTTTTGTATATTTTGGATACGAAATTTGTACTAGTATTTTTCTTTATAATATTCATGAATCATGATCAGTTATAAATATTATGATGTACATTTTTATCACTAAAAATGTTAACTTCTTACACATCATTGTGAGTGTTAATTATTATGGAAAGGAATGATTCATTTAGCAGTTAAGATACTTAGCATACGAATTACGATATATGAAAAAGGTTTCTATTTCTTCCAAATATCCTTATACCTATGCGTCTAATTATATGAATATTTTGATTGAATAGTCACATATGTTTTACTTGTATAAGCAGATCCAACCATGACTTAAAAACCCATGAAACTGGTAGTTTAGGCAGCAAACGTATATTTAACACTTAATGGTATTATTTTCTATAAAATATGGTGTAAAAACTATGATGATAAACTTTATATGGTTGAGTGTTTGACCCCTACATTTACATTAACATGATTTTTTTTATTAGAATTTTTTTTTTTTTTGTCATCTGTAAATATATAAAGATTGAACCACGGTTACATAGAGAACCTTACAAAGAATAAAGACTATAATAGTTGGTGTATTCCATGAACAAACCACTTAACCACACAAAAAATTGGCCTAACAAAAGCCAAAAGTTAAAAAAACTAACTACCTCAGCAAACAGAGGCTAAAAATCTCTCATACTTAAACAACTCTTCCAGCTACAAAGGAGAACCAGAAGCAACATAAGACTGCATGTGAGTGTAATCGATTGCACTTTGAGCAATGAGAGAGGCACCTCTGTCTGAGATCTGAAATTCTAACACCACTTTCCAAGCTTGATTGTTCTACAAGGAAGCTTAAAATTCACCACATTGATACGCAAAAGAACGCCACGCCTTTGGCCTATTCAAAGCACCCACAAAATCCACCATTTCCACAGCAAAGATTACTTGGTTTAGGTGGTGGTCTCTCATACACTCAACAACCCAAAGAGTTGTACAAAGATTAGCGCCTTCTCTATTTTCAATCCCATAGAAAACTCTTTGACTATGAAGAACAACTTCACCACTATGATCTCTGATTACCCACGCACTGTCTGATAGTTTTTTATTTTTGGACCAGGCCCCACAACATTACATTTGAGCCATAAATCTGGTGGAGTAGTCCACTGATCTGTTCTTCCTTCTTCCACCCCAGTCTCTTCAGCAACTTCTTGGTTGAAAATTTGTGCGAAGGACCAAGTTTCAACATCTTCTTCTATCTTCTTAATTGTTTCCAAATGATGAAATGATTTGTTCTAAAAAAGAAAAGAATTTCTGTTCTTCCAAACTCTCCACAGAATCCACGGAAACAGTCTCCAAATGTCTTGAGGCATAGTCAATTCCCTATTTGTACAAATAAAAAAGGTTTGAGTGTACAGAGAGAGAATCAAACCCTTCTTTAGGCGCTAGAAAGCGAGATAGAGTCCATATTTGCCTAACCAGAGTGCAGGTGAAAAGAACGTGATTGATAGATTCACAATCTATTCCACAAAACTGGCATCTTTTATCGCCATTTAGACCTCTAATCGCCAATAAATCAACCACCGGTAAGACATCACTACTTACTCTCCACAAAAAGGTCTTAACCTTTGAAACTTTGTGTAAAGACCATATTCTTTCTTTCAATTCATTCAAAAAGGGCTGGAACCCTGCATTTTGTATGATCTCTTCTTATTAATCTGACTGGCAAACCAATTCCCAGACCTGGCCATGTATTCACCACTTCTGGTATGATCCCAAGACCAAAACTCTTCAGCCCTTATCATTGGTTTTATAGTTTTAATTCTTATGACATCTTAAGGGATAAACACTTCATGTAATATTTCCAAATTCTAAAGGATCAAACCACACAAAGAAGTTTTCACCATTTCCAATCTGTCTTGACAGACCTTATTGTAATAACTCCTTGCCAAAAATAATGCTTCTCCATCCAAAAGAAGATCTAGCCCCCAATTCAGCATCAGTGAATTCCTCACTTTGGTAATATCTCCTTCTCATTACCTTAGCAAAGAGGCAATCTGGTTCTTGGATCAACCTCCAATCCTGTTTAGCTAACAATGCTTGATTGAAGCATTGTAAGTCTCTAAAACCAAGACCTCCATTCTTCTTTGATAGACACATTTTTTCCCAACTCACCCAATGGATTTTTTTCTTATCTTTAACAGCATTCCACCAAAAATCGCACATGACATTGGTTAGATTTGCTAAAGATGTTTTGGTGAGCTTGAAGCAGCTCATAACATAAACAGGCATTGCCAATGCAACTGCTTTGATTAAAACCTCCTTCCCTCGTAGCGATAATGATATAGCAAACCAACATGAAGTCCGTTTTTAGGTATTTCCTTAATGTAGTTGAAAAGCTAAATCTTAGACCCACTAAAACACTCAGGCAGGCCAAGATAAGTTCCAGTCCCTCCTTCTGTGAATATGCCAAGTTTAAGACTCTTTTTTTTCTGATCATCAATACCAGTCCTGAAAGTAACAGAGGATTTGAGAAGGTTTATAGTCTGCCCAGTCGCCTCTTCATACACCTTCAAAATCCCTACCTTACATTGTTTTCAATCAGCCTTACACATAAAAAGATTGTCGTCTGCAAACAATATATGATGCACCACATGCCCATTATTACTGAAGCTTATCCCATTCAATAAAATCTGTATTTCTGCTCTGTTCATAAGATGCGTCAACTCTTCAATACATAGCACAAACAGAAATGGTGATAAAGGATCTTCTTGTCGTAACCTTCTTCCAGAAGCAAATAGACCAAAAGGTTGGTCATTAATTAGCACTGAATATGTGACAGTGGTGACACAACGCATAACTCATGTAGCCCATAGCGGATGAAAGCCTAGTGTCTCTTAAAGAGAGCTTAGAGATAATTCCATTCGACCCTATGATAAACCTTGGACATATCAGATTTAATAGCCATGAACTCCCGGGAAATATCCGGATGAGTACGCAAAGAATTTACCAGTTCATGAGCTACTAAAATATTATCTAATATCAACCTATATATCTGCAACAAATGCGGATTGATTGAAAGAGACAATCTGATTTAGAAAAGGCTGGAGTCTACTTACCAGAATCTTGGAGATGGTTTTACAGAGCACTGAACAGAGACTAATAAGTCTAAGATTAGACATCTTCATGGGATTTACTGCCTTAGGGACTAAGCACATATAGGTGTAATTCCATTCTCCAAGAAAAATCCCTGTAGAGAAGAATTCTTGTACCTCAGACACCACCTGCTCACCTATCACACTCCAATATCTCTGGAAAAAGAACCCTGTGAATCCATCAACCACATGAGCACTTGAAGCTTTATTAGCAAATACTGCTTCTTTAACTTATTCCTTCGGATACAATCCTACACAATTCCACATTCATATTTTGATGCACTCTAGGAGAAAAATCATAAAATAAACTCCTTACATCATCTGGGTTTGATGATGTAAAAAGGTCTTTAAAATATGCTTATGCCACTACCCTTTTGGAAGCTTATGATCTATGAGCATTACCATTGACATCCATCAATTTCTCCAATTTTTTCTTTTCTCTAGCAGCTCTAACTAGGCATGAAAGGACTTTGAGTTTTTATCCCCTGCATTTAACCACTTCTACTTTGACTTTTGCCTCCAGGATTCTTCTTCTTCTCTACAAGCCAGGGCCATGTCCTTTTTTAGATGTCTAATACTCACAGAATCAGGTCTATTCTATGATTGTTCTACTTCCAGAGCTACTTGAAAGTCATTGATCCGAGTGAGAGAATTTGTAGTATTCTCCTTTTCCATCGACTCAATGCCTTCCTGTAACTCCTCAGCCTTTTAGAAACTGAAAACCCTCTTCTATGGTTTGAATCACTCCAAGCATGCACAATGGCTTCTCTCACATTAGGTTTATTAAATAACCTTTTGTCGAGTCTAAAACTGCCCTTATTGAAATCTTTTAAAGAAGAAATCTCACCAGAACTGGTCTATGATCAGACCCTCTCTTGTCAAGAAAAGGCTGATTAGACGCTAGAAACACTTTATGCCACTCTTTGTTACCAAAGTATCTATCCAATCTACTCGGAATCCATTTGTCATATCTCATACCTCCCCAAGTGAATCTGTTACCCTTGCTCGGAGCTGTGACACTTGACAACAATTGATCATATCTTTAAATGGCTGAAAGGATACATCTCCTCGTCTTGGTCCACCAAGCTTCTCTCCATTATGAAGAATATCATTAAAATCCCCAACAATGCACCAACAATCTTTTCTGTTAACTCCAATCCTAGATAACCTTTCCCACACTCTTGCTCTAGCTCCCGGGATCGGATCACCATAAACACATGTTACAAAGAAATCAAAAGAACCAAATTGAACATGAATATCAATAAGATTTTTGTTAGCAAAAAGAATATCTACATTGACTCCCTTCTTCCAGAACAATGCCAACGCTCCACTTAGACCCAAGAGTTCCACTGAATACACTCTATCATACTCCAATTACTCTTGAAGAGCTACTACAATATTTCTACAATTTTTAATTTCCATCAAGAACAATAACTCAGGTAATAACTTTTTGCACATTTCATTTTGAGCCTAGGAATCACCAAGTCTTGAGACTGTCCCAATCTTTGACAATTCTAGCTGATGTTATTCATTAAGCGGTGGACGGTCTCTCATTTGGGACCACCTCTTTAGATTTGCGCCTAGCAACTTTTAAGACGTAGTAGCCTCATCCGCAACCTTACTCTTTATGACAACTTCTCCATTTTTCTCTTTAGTATCTTTAGTCTTTGAGAAACTCTTACCATCGTCACCTTGTCTTTTACCTCTGATAGGTCTTCTTCTACTCTTGAACTTCTTCATGTTAGTCCCGGAAGAACCTGCCTCAAATAAGCCAGTTCTTATAACCATTGAACTAGCTTGATAAGAAGAAAAAGACTCTTTAGGTTGATTCATGTACTCTCCATCTAACAGCGTTTTTCGCTCAACTCCATGTAAGACCATCGATTGTCCCACCTTAATAGCTCCTCCCATCAGTTTAGGTCTGGTGTGATCCTCTTTGACAACTGGCTCACTAACAGCTTGTTTCGCATAATCAATTACAATAGCTTTCCCTATGTTTATATCAATCAAAACAATAGGAGCAGGTTCTAACCTAAGCATTGTTTTCTCTCCAATTGGATCATTTTTCAAAGCTGCCAAGGAAGTTTTAATCCTTTCTGCCCTCGTTATTCTTTCAACTCCATCAGCAACCAGTAGGTACTATCGCATTCCTTCTACCACCTCTTTAGCAATGCGAGGCCTACCAGTGTTGGGATTAACCGCAATCTCGTGGTCTTTGAGCACACCAAAAAGTGGGTCAGAATCAGGGATGAGCCGTTTTTGTTTTACTCCCAACTTCTTTAAGATTCAACTTATCTTTTTTTTTCTTCCTCTCTTTCTCCTTCAATGCCAAAGGACACACTGACTGATCATGGGTGAGTCTCTGACAAGTGAAGCAATGCTTCTGAACCCTCTCATAATCAAACAATAAGTTGACCAATTCAGCTCCTTTAGGAAAGTTGACTACTTTCGATCTTCGTAGAGGTTTAGAAACATCAAACCTTAGCTCAACCCTTACAAATTTCTGTCTTTGTGACTTCTCTGGATCTAACGCCACCACCACAACGTGACCTACCAATTCTCCAAAGGTCATAATAGCATAATATGTGTAGTGGTTTACTGGAATGTTCCGGATCTGAACCCACACCTAGATGTACTGCAAATAATCAGACGGAGGCTTCTTAACCCACCTCTCAATCGCTATAGCCCACTCGTTATATGTATGAACCCCTTTCTCTAAAATAGCCTCCATATCTTGTTGATGTTTGAAAATAAACTGAAATCTCTCCTTTGAGAGAGCAATCCCACATACACGGTCATAAAGTTGCCATTTTCGTGGCATATCAAGCACAGTATTAGCAACCCTTTGAGCATCTGGGTTCAAAATTTCTTCCGATAATACTCATTATATTCTTCTCACTAGAACAATACTCAAGTATATCCGGCATATTGAACGGCTCATCTTCCTTCTCTAAGGACATACCCAGCAAAGCTCGGTCTATGCTCAAACTCATCTTCTTCAAACTTCTCTAGTGCCTAAGAAAGCTTCAACGGCAGCTCTGTTTTTACAAACCCAGAAAATGACGAAAAACCCTAGTTTTTCAGATGAACAAACAAACACTATTTCTCAAAAGAGGCCCAAACAGATATAAAACTCACTTAAACTGGACTAATGCACGAGAGAGGAAAATGAATCCTAGTCAAAGCTCTATATCCTTGTAAAGTCAAAGACTCTAATTGAAAAAGAGACTCCTAAGCCCAAAAAAGGGAAGCCCATAATTTTTTTTATTAATTAATAGGCATAATTTTTTTGTTTTGCTTTAGGTAACAAAACACTATGGATCGGTTTTGACTTCCGAATATATTTTAAAGGTATTCCAACAACTTTTTTTTTTGGTGTGCAATAACTACATTTGGCTTTTGTATGTTTGTGATGCACATAAGGCAGATGTATAATGTTGTCACGATTTATTTCCAGTGCTTACATGGTAGCATTAACCACCGTCATATTCTCTATACCTATCAATAATGAGCATTTTTTCACTCTTATGGGTGCATGAAAAGGTAAATAGTAAAATTATTTTAACATAATGTGAAAACTTGAAAATAATAAAAATATTGAATAATAGAAGATAATAAAAGATAACAATCACATTTAGTATATATTGTAGGAGCTCAAAAATTGTTACACTATGGAATAGATTGAAAATCAAGAACATAAACGATTGAGGAAAAAAACGAGTGGAAGCTAGATAAATAATATCTTTTCTTAACTCTTTGAATCACCTGTAGTGTCATAAGATTCTAAAATCCAAGAGTCACAGGATACAATCCACTATCAATTGATTTCGCACACTCGAAAGTCAATTCTAATCGAACTAACTCTATGATACTTTCAACGAGAACTTACTTTAACACTAGAGAGATTGCTGGATTTTGCTTTTAGTTTTTGTGTGTCGTTGTCGATGCTTTAATCATAGATGAGGCTCTTGTTTATATCAAGGTTTTTTGTTCAACCAACGATCAAACCAAGTCAGCCCCAAAATCAAAGAGAAGTGGGAATCGTGAAAACAAAGAGAGCTAGTCTCAAGGGATCCACTGCCGATCTTCCTCTCTTGGCTTCTCCGATATCTCTGTTCACCCAACGTCACACACTACCTGAGCTCCTTTCGTGTTTGACAAAACCACTAAGGCCCATTTCTTATTCACTCAGATTTATTTTACCAAGCCCAATTGGCTTGAGTAAAATCGACCCAACATATATCTGTATCTGTCTATATTACCATGTAAGAAAATATGTATTGTTATGCTTTTGTAGCATTTATGGTAAAAGAAAGGTAGGTCTAGCCATGTCTCTATACCTTCATATATATATACGTCATACGTATATGACAATATTGCTGGTTAAGTGTATTTGGTTGCTTTAAATTGCACGAAGCGTGGGAAGATTTTGTTGGAGAATCCACGAACCAAATGGCTCCATTGTCTGTTGTCCCTACCAAAACATTAACTATTCTTGTGGAGATCAATATTAAATATGAATTCTCTCAAATAAAGTATGGTGCTCTTCTTCTTTTTTTCTTCATTTTTATGTATATTAATCTCGCATGTTCGTTGGTACATAAACATAACATATTAAAAGGTCGAAACAAACAAATGGTACAAATTTTAAGCGGAAAATATGGGAAACAATACCTTTTGATCCTTAATAGTGGCCAAAAGAAGTTCTATGTTCTCCATTTCTTTTTACATTTAAGTTATACAAATTAATTAAGTGTCTTTTTCGTTTTCAATACAATTTCAAGATATAAACTCCATCTTCAAATATAATTTAACATTTCTCCTCAACTACAACTCTCTACTTTTTTTTTGCTTTATTGTAGAATCCCACTTCCCTTTTTAGTATAACTAATTTTTAATTTTTTATTAATCATCCCCAACCAGGTTAGTTATGGTTTACATAGTTAGACTCGGTTAGCAAAAAAGGAATGAAACCGGATCGATTCAGACCAAACTGAATTCGGCTTGCCGACGAGATTCAGACCAGCGAAGTCAACGATTTTATCAATGTAAAGAAAAGGATGCTCCCACTTAGTTACATTATCTAAGAATTAGGGAAATGCAACTTGGATCAGAGTTAAAATATGATCTAGAATTCAGTCACTTCTGTATCATTTTTAGTAACATTTAATATGTTGAATTGGAAGAAAATAAAAGGTGTTAAACAAATAGACATGATCTCAGATATGTGTATTATTTTAAGCACTCAAAATGAAAATAAAGTTATTTGTACGTATAAGGCAAAGAACAATGGTGGACCTGGGATATGATTGCTTAAGACACATAGAAAGAGAAACGGTGGAGTGTTGTTTTTGGGCCCGTGACACCATTAAAAGCTAAGTATATCCACTTTTAACTAATCTAACTTATACTATACGGATTACTTATAATATCCTAATGGTTTTTGTATAATTTAGAATAGAGCGTGGCAATATTAAATGGCACTATGCTTGTATGATTGTGAGCAACCGGATCTCTCTTATCTGTACAGCAAAGATTTGTTTCAGGGTACTAAATCATGGGTCTTCTACATCTTTCAATGTAATTTAAGATTTCTTTTAATATCAATAAAAAAAATCTCGGGTATAATTATTACTAGTCAGTGCCATTTTCTGACACGAGAGAACATGTCTATTTTGTTTTCGGCGACTAATAAGTTAGGATTATTTTGGTATCGTTTGACAAAGAAACAGAGAATTTTTAATACCAACTTTATGATTATTAAAGCCTTTTATCAAAAAAAAAAAAAAACATTAAGAGTTAACTTGGTAATCTTAACGATGCAGGTTTGTTCACACATGTTTTTGCTATGGTTAAGTTATAAGAATCCTAAAGATATTCGAAATTATCTCTTCTTTTTTTCTATTGGGACTTATCTTCAAATCTGGCTAATATTGAATTCACATCTACCTTATTTATTCATAATAGATTGGTAATATGTTAATAAAGATCGATTTAATGGTCTCGAATCTCAATATACAATACATGCATGTGTGAATTAGTATATTGATGATCTCAATACACAAATTCAACTATTTTAGAAGTTCGAACGTTATTTTCTTGTATTTATTAACTCAATCAGAATCAGTTGTGCTGTTCGTATATTATAGTATGATTTAATAATGAGAATGAAGTTGTTTTTCATATGTAAAATATATAGAAAACATACATTTTTGGGAAGAGATAAATAAGAAGAAAAAAATAAGAATAAAATGAAGAGCGTGCCTCTTTATTAATATAAGCAATCAAATGATCAATCGCTTTAGGAGGAAAGGAAAAAGAGAAGTACAATGTATGTATCTTTTAGTTTTTTTTTTTGTTTTTTTGGAATATTTAGGATTTAATTCCAAATTCAATCCTTAGTAAAAAAAAAAAACATACTATTTACAATTGTTTCCGCCAATTAGCTCAGTTTAAATATCTACAAAATCCACAATCAATCCTTTTACCAAACTCTATTATTTAAATATTTAAAACGTCACATCATCACTTATTGATAATTTTTTTACTAGTAGTAAGTAAATATGTATTTTTTATCACCAGTCTTTTTGGAGATCCATATAAAAATATACCATCCAAATGGGAAGACAATATATAGTAACATATGTAAAACACAAAGTAGATGGAAATGGAGGGTACAAAAAGGTTTAAAAAAAAAGCCAAAGAAAAAAGAAATGATTTGGGGTTTGAACGGTCAAGCCATTGCAAAACGAATAAGGGGAATGATTGGATCTTCCTCCTCTTCACATTGGATACTTTCACAACCTTTTCTCTCTTACGATGGATGAAACCAACAAAGAAATAACACAAAAGTACAAGTCAGCGTCTGCTAAAATATGATTGCATGAAATATGTGTATATTTTGGCTTTCACTTAAAGGCAAGAAAAAAAAATTATTGTATTAGAATGATATTTGTGTTTTGGTGGAGTTGAAAGATTTTTTCCACCAATGATGTTTAGGCAAATTTAGATCTTTTAGCCAAATATACTTTAAACCAAAATTAAGAATCTTTTTGGTTATATTTTCGTTAGCTAATATTTTAAATATAAAAACTAATTGGACTAGTATATATAATTTAGTGCTTTATGCTAACAGTGTTGTTGTCACGCCATCGAAATTAAAATTAATATAAGAGCATTTTCTCCAGAGGTCTCTCAAGCAGTATTTACCACTTAAAAATAAAAATAAAAATAAAAAAGAAGAGGAAAGAGAGAGAGAGACGTATCTATTGTAGGATTATTAAACCCAAAAAGTAGATTTTTTAATCCAAAAAACACTAAAATAAAATAAAATAATTGTGAACAGTGTAAGAATTGGTTCTTAAATAAAAACTTTAAGAACCGGTTTTTAAAGGGATTTTTACACCGTTTTTAGCCACGTGTCAATCCCTAATTCGCCAGATTTTTTTTTTGCCGGTTTTTTTTTACTTCTATTTTTTTTTACTTTTTTTTAACTTTAACTTATAAAAAAAGTTACAAAATTTTTTTTTTAAACTTTTTCTTAACTTCAACTTTAAAATTCTAAACTTTTTTTATATACTAATGAATTGGAATCGTTCGGTGGGTAAACAAAAAGCGATTATGTAACATCCGTGTTTCTTAGTCATCCTCTTGAGTTGTAATTGTATTTGACGTTTGTTGTAATGAATCCTCGGGATATTGTGTTTTGACGAGAATTAATAATAGAACGGATGTTCATTGAAATATTCGGGAATATTTAATACATGATGTGGTATTTCATTTATTAGGGATGTCTAATACAAGTTGTGTTACTTCATGTATCGACGGGTTTGACACATGATGGGGTATTTCATGTGTTGCGGAGTTGAGAGCGAAGTATTGTTCCGTCTTGGTTCAGTGATTATGGGTCTACGTCATTAGATCTAGTACGTGGTTGGGGTCAATAGGATTATGTGGTATTTAATCCCATTAACCGGTCATTGGGGTTATGTGGTATTTAACCCTAATGATGAGTCATTGGGGTTATGTGGTATTTAACCCTAATGATGAGTCATCAGAGTTATGTGGTATTTAACTCTAATGATGTTGGTTAGGACTATGTGGTATTTAGTCCTAACGGGGCGGTTTACCGATTAGGATTATGTGGTATTTAATCCTAATCAATTAGTAAACCGAGTGAGAGCCTGTGGTATTGGATCTCACGGGGACTTAGTATATTATAGTCTTATTGTATTGGATTCTAATATGATAGGTTGTTTGACGGACTTAACTCGTTCGGGTCCTGTGGTATTGGATTTCGACGGGTTAGCCGTTGGGTGACCACGTAGGATCTTGTGAAGTTAGATCCAGGGGTGTTATTGAATCGAGTATGGAATGATACCGAGCTTGATTGATGGCCCTAGGGGCGGTGTTAGAGTTAAATTGATCAATAGATCAATTTTTGAGAATTAATCTCGAGCGGTTTGGTTTATACAGAATTAAGCGGTAATTCTGGGGATTTTTGTGGAGTGAAAGAAATATTTTGGGACAAGTAGATGTCTTAAATATTTTGGGAAAATTAGACGGAATTATTAAACCGAGCGGTAGAGGTTAATTGGAAGAATTAATCGTTGTGGTTTAGTGAAATTGGATCAGTTTGGTCTAAATAGAGTAAACCAATAATTAATTATATACACATATATGTATTTCTTTCTCTCTTCTACAACCTTCTACACTCTTCTTCTCATTTCTCATTTTGTACCTGAGATTTATTGGGCTACAGAGAAAGAAGAGGGGAGGAAAGGAGAAAAAGAAAAAGGGGAGGAAAGAAGAAAAAGAAAGAGAGGAAGAGGAAGAAGAAGAAGGAGGAGGAGAAAGAAGAGAAGAAACTAGAGACAATCAGAGTTTGGTGCTTGTTTGGGGGGCACGATCGGCCTAGCTATTGAGCTCGGTTTGAGCTAAAAGTTTGTGGGTAAGTTCATCAATATCTTGCCTAATTATCTATCAAATTTCATCTAGTTTACTTGAGTATTTTGGGAGATACAAGTTTTCTCCCAAAACTGCTCAAAACAGAGGCATAAGCGACGGGTTCGGTTTGGAGAGTGATTGGACACTCAAAAATTGTTAGTGTGAGATGAAATTTGGTAGGTAGATGTTTGAGGGTCTTATCTTGAGATTGACAGAAGGGATTTTTGAAATATTATCTAAGGCAAGAGATATGATCGATTAGGTAAAGCTCTGTTTTTGGGGAAGGAAACCCGAATTGGGGTTTAGTGATCCAAGCTTAAGGCTCGTGATTCATCATTTGAGAAGTGTGTTTTGTGATGTATTGACAGAGAATTATTAGATATCTTGGTTGTGTGTGAAGCCAAGAAGAAGTCGAGCTTGAAGTGAGAAGTATTGTGTCTTTTTTTCTAACCGTCGAACCAAGGTGAGTGCGTGACCCTAGCGTAGCCATATAATCATTAGATTTTCCGTGATTAATGTGTGATGTGGGGCTTGCCCACATGGGTGTGATTTGTTGTTTGTCCATGTTGTATGATGTGAGTGTTGTGATGGAGCTCTATCATAGTATCATTTCATTTTTGCATTGCATATTAGTTCGGTAAGTCTTTGTTTATATGCGCTTGTCGCTGTGGGACGGGAGGACCGCCTCACTAAGCATTATCAATGCTTACGCGCCTCTTTTGGTGCATGTAAAGAGGATTTTTAGGATTGCGAAGCTCGTGGAACCGAGGCGGAATGAGAGGATGATGTAAATAGGTTTTGTGACTTTGTCTTGTATGATGTATGCTTTTGTTGCTAACATGAAAACTTGTTGGTATGCCTTGGTTAATAATGCTAAGTGGTTTTGGAAAGAAAATTTTTTAAAATCTGGTATTTTAGCTTTTCCGCCGCATATAGATTCTGGTAGCTTGTCGTAATTTGGTATAGGGTGTCATATTTATTGGTATCAGAGCAGAAAAGATTCTAGGATTAGTGTGGTGTCTTGTTTGCTCTCCGATTGAGTATTGTTTAAGATTGTTGTTATTTGACTATTGGGTCGGGTTAGAGATCATCCACTTCCGCCAAGTAAAAAGGTTCCACGGTAAGACTTCTGTTATGTTTTGTATTGTTTAAGCTGTGTGTATTGAAATCCTTGTTGCTTTTGTAGTATGTTGAGAGGTGGTAAGCGTGGAAGAGGTAGAGGCAGGGGACGGGTGGCTAGAGAGCAAAAAGAGCCAAAAGTGGATATGAACCCCGTTGGTGAGGGTGTTGCTGAGGATTTAGGAGCTGCGCTTGATGCGGCTCAAGTGGGTGGTGATGAATTAAAAGGGGAAGCTCAGCAACAACCCGGGGTGAATCAGATGGGTCAGATGATGGGGTTATTGGCTCAGATGTTGGAAAGGTTAGCAGGGGCGGTACCGGTTCCAGCTCCCATAGCACCACCTGCAGTTAATGAGCCACCAAGACTGGCGAATCCTGAGGTTAGGGAAGACATAGTGGATCCTATGATTCCACTGTACCTCACAGTACTAGATCACAGCCAAAGAAACCTCTTACTTTTGAGTCAGGGAGAGGTGGCAGGTTTATGGGAGGGCAGAAGAGGAAGTGGGAGGGCTCTTCTCAGAGTGCTTCTAGCACTCAATCTGGATGCTTTAAGTGTGGCGGCAAGGATCACAAGACCACTAACTGCCCTAACAAGGATATGAGGACCTGCTACCACTGTAAGAAAGTGGGACATATCATGACTTCATGTCCCGAGCTAAAGCAGGTTGGAGGAAGTACAGGAGCTCCACCAGGTAAGAGGATGGTAGTGACTCCTCGAGCCTACTCTCTGAGCATCGAGTCTGGAGAAAGGAGGAACTCCAAGCCGATCACTGGTTAGGATTCCTTGCTTACTAAATTATTTTGATGTGATTATAAATTGTTAGATGTGTTGTTATTGTTGTTATGGTGGTTTCAATGTATAGAGTATGTGTAGGGACCCTGAACGTGGGAGGGGTCACATCTCACGTGTTGTTTGATTCTGGAGCATCTCATTGCTTCGTTACTCCGGAATTGGTGAAAGAGGGAGGGCTCCGAGAGGAGCCTAGTGGTTATTTGAAAATGGTGAAGGTGGCTGGGGGTCAAACCTTTGAGACTCATAGTCTAATAAAAGATGTTGATGTCCACATTGCCGGAGAAGTGAAGCCAGCCGACTTGATTGTGTGGCCGGTGGATTTGTATGATGTGATCTTGGGTATGGATTGGCTTGGGAGGTATAAAGCTCACCTAGATTGTCATAGAGGTCGAGTGGTGTTTGAGAATAATCATGAGAGGGTGGTGTATCAAGGTGTGAGACCTACGCCGGGAAGTTTGGTGATTTTGGCTATTCAAGCCGAGAAGATGATTGAGAAAAGATGTGAAGCATATCTCGCAACCATTTCTATACCAGAAGAGGTTGGAGATTTAATGCTTCAAAACATTCCCGTGGTGAGAGAGTTCGAGGACGTGTTTCAACCGTTGAAAGGATTACCACCGCCGAGATCAGATCCTTTCACGATTGAGTTAGAACCGGAGACGGCTCCTATTTCTAAAGCTCCATATCGTATGGCACCAGCAGAGATGGCAGAGCTTAAGAAGCAGTTGGAGGAGCTATTAGATAAGGGTTTCATAAGACCGAGTAGTTCACCATGGGGAGCACCCGTCTTGTTTGTGAAAAAGAAAGCCGGGAGTTTCAGGTTGTACATTGATTACCGGGGTTTGAATCGAGTGATGATTAAAAATAAATACCCTCTTCCGAGAATTGATGATTTGTTCGATCAGTTGAGAAGTGCTACTTGGTTCTCGAAGATTGACTTAGCTTCTGGGTATCATCAGATTCCTATTAAGGAATCAGACATTCAGAAGACGGCCTTCAGGATGAGATATGGGCATTATGAGTTCATAGTGATGCCGTTTGGGTTAACGAATGCACCAGTAGCGTTTATGAGGTTGATGAACAATGTGTTCTGGGAGTTTTTGGATGAGTTTGTGATCATCTTTATCGATGATATATTGGTGTATTCGAAGAGTTCTGACGAACATGGTGACCACCTGAGAAGGGTGTTGGAGAAGCTAAGGGAGCAGAAGCTTTTTGCCAAGCTAAGTAAGTATAGCTTCTGGCAGAGAGAGATTGGATTCTTGGGTCATATAGTTTCTGAGAGTGGAGTTTCCGTCGACCCAGAGAAGGTTAAGGCCATCAGAGAATGGCCAAGACCCGAGAATGCTACAGAGATAAGAAGCTTTCTCGGTCTAGCCGGTTATTACAGGAAATTTGTCAAGGATTTTGCGAGCATTGCTCAGCCTATGACGAAGTTGACAGAGAAGGATGTTTCCTTTGTTTGGTCCCAGAAGTGTGAGGAGAGCTTCTTGAGACTTAAGGAGATGTTGACTATCGCTCCAGTGTTGGCTTTACCGGATCCGAATGAACCATATGTGATTTACCCAGATGCTTCGAGGCTAGGATTGGGTTGTGTTTTGATGCAGCATGGAAATGTTATTGCTTATGCTTCAAGGCAGTTAAGAAAGCATGAAGATAATTATCCTACTCATGATTTAGAGATGGCGGCAGTGGTGTTTGCTCTGAAGATATAGAGATCATATCTGTATGGTGATAAGGTGCAGGTGTTCACAAATCATAAGAGTCTCAAGTATGTATTCACTCAGTCTGAGTTGAATTTAAGACAGAGGAGATGGATGGAGCTTATGGCAGATTATGATCTTGAGATAGCTTATCACCCGGGGAAAGCTAATCTCGTCGCTGATGCCTTGAGTATAAAGCGTGTAGCTTTGAGTACAGAGAGAGATGCTGAGGACTTGTTGAGCATGATCAGCGCTTTACAACTCTGTGTTGTTTCTGATGAGACAGAGTCATTGGGGTTAAAAGCGGCTAATCAGGCTGATATCTTGAGTAGAGTGCGAGAAGCACAAGAGAAGGATGAGGCTTTGATTAAGGCTTCTAAAGATGAGAAGTCTGAATATCAAGTCTCGAATAATGGAACCATTCTGGTTCATGGTCTAGTTTGTGTGCCTAACGACGAGGAGTTGAGGAGAGACATTCTTCGAGAGGCACACCAGAGTCAGTTTTTTATCCATCCTGGGGCGACTAAGATGTACCGAGATTTGAAGCAATATTATCATTGGGTCGGGATGAAAAGAGACGTAGCCAAGTGGGTGGCTAGCTGTGACACTTGTCAGTTGGTGAAGGCCGAGCATCAAGTTCCCATCGGGTTGTTATAGAGTTTACCCATTTCTGAGTGGAAGTGGGACATGGTTACGATGGATTTTGTAGTGGAGTTGCCGAATTCTCAGGGCAGAGATGCTATTTGGGTTATTGTGGATCGCCTGACGAAGTCTGCTCACTTTCTAGGCATAAGGAAGACAGATGGGGCTCGAGTTTTGGCAAGAAGGTACATCAGTGAGATACTGAGATTGCATGGGGTACATGTGAGCATTGTATCAGATCGTGACAGTAAGTTTACGTCGATATTTTGACGAGACTTTCAGAAGGAGATGGGTACTAAGTTACACATGAGCACAACGTATCATCCTCAGACGGACGGGCAGTCAGAGAAAACTATTTAGATTCTCGAGGACTTACTGAGGATGTGTGTTTTGGATTGGGGTGGCCATTGGGTAGACTACCTGACCTTGGTAGAGTTCACTTATAATATACGCTACCAGGTGAGTATTGGAATGGCACCATATGAGGCTCTATATGGCAGGCCTTGCAGGACGCCATTATGCTGGACTCAAGTGTGAGAGCGAAGCATGTTTGGCGAGAGTTTGGTGCAAGAGACTACAGAGAAGATCCGAGTCTTGAAGTTGAACATGAAAGAAGCTCAGGATCGTCAGAAGAGCTATGCTGATAACCGCAGGAAAGAGCTAGAGTTTGCGGTGGAAGATAGGGTATATCTCAAGATGGCGATGCTTAAGGGTTTTAACAGGTCTTTCTCTGAAAGTAAGCTCAGTCCAAGGTATTTGGGACCGTTCCGGGTATTGGAACGAGTTGGACCTGTTGCTTATAGACTGGACTTACCAGCGTCTATGAAAGCCTTTTACGCTGTTTTTCATGTTTTAAAATTGAAGAAGAGCTTGCTCAGGGATGATCAGGTGTTACAGAAAATTCCATCTGAGTTATCACCGAGATTGAGGATTGAAGCAAGATCTGTGAAGATTCTAGATCGTAGAATCAAGGTTGACGGGAGAAAAAGAACTTCCGAGATTAAAGTCTTGTGGGATTGTGATGGGATTGAAGAGGAGACTTGGGAACCGGAAAGAAGGGTTAAGGCAAAATTCTCCAAGTGGTTTAAGGAACAAACTGAGGCTTGAGATTCGAGGACGAATCTAATTAGTGGGGGAGAATTGTAACATTCGTGTTTTTTAGTCATCCTCTTGAGTTATAATTGTATTTGACGTTTGTTGTAATGAACCCTCGCGATGTTGTGTTTTGACGAGAATTAATAATAGGACGGATATTCATTGAAATATTCGAGAATATTTAATACATGATGTGGTATTTCATTTATTAGGGATGTCTAATACATGTTGTGTTACTTCATGTATCAACGGGTTTGGCACATGATGGGGTATTTCATGTGTTGCGGAGTTGAGAGCGAAGTATTGTTCCGTCTTGGTTCGATGATTATGGGTCTACGTCATTAGATCTAGTACGTGGTTGGGGTCAATAGGATTATGTGGTATTTAATCCTATTAACCGGTCATTGGGATTATGTGGTATTTAACCCTAATGATGAGTCATTAGAGTTATGTGGTATTTAACTCTAATGATGTTGGTTAGGGTTATGTGGTATTTAATCCTAATCAATTGGTAAACCGAGTGAGAGCCTGTGGTATTGTATCTCACGGGGACTTAGTATATTATAGTCTTATTGTATTGGATTCTAATATGCTAGGTTGTTTGACGGACTTAACTCGTTCGGGTCCTGTGGTATTTGAATTCGACGGGTTAGCCGTTGGGTGACCACGTAGGATCTTGTGAAGTTAGATCCAGGGATGTTATTGAATCGAGTATGGAACGATACCGAGCTTGATTGATGGCCCTAGGGGCGGTGTTAGAGTTAAATTGATCAATAGATCAATTTTTGAGAATTAATCTCGAGCGATTCGGTTTATACGGAATTAAGTGGTAATTCTGGGGATTTTTGTGGAGTGAAAGAAATATTTTGGAAAAGGTAGATGTCTCAAATATTTTGAAAAAATTAGATGGAATTATTAAACCGAGTGGTAGAGGTTAATTGGAAGAATTAATCGTTGCGGTTTATCGAAATCGGGTCGGTTTGGTCTAAATGGAGTAAACCAATAATTAATTATATACACATATATGTATTTCCTCCTCTCTTTTACAACCTTCTACACTCTTCTTCTCATTTCTCATTTTGTACCTGAGATTTGTTGGGGTACAGAGAATGAAGAGGGGAGGAAAGGAGAAAAAGAAAAAGGGGAGGAAAGAAGAAAAAGAAAGAGAGGAAGAGGAAGAAAAAGAAGGAGGAGGAGAAAGAAGAGAAGAAGCTAGAGAAAATCAGAGTTTGGTGCTTGTTTGGGGGGTATGATTGACCTAGCTATTGAGCTCGGTTTGAGCTAAACTTTGTGGGTAAGTTCATCAATATCTTGCCTAATTATCTACCAAATTTCGTCTAGTTTACTTGAGTATTATGGGAGATACGAGTTTTCTCCCAAAACCGTTCAAAACAGAGCCATAAGCGATGGGTTCGGTTTGGAGATTGATTGGACACTCAAAACTTGTTAGAGTGAGATGAAATTTGGTAGGTAGATGCTTGAGGGTCTTATCTTGAGATTGACCGAAGAGATTTTCAAAATATTGTCTAAGGCAAGAGATATGATCGATTACGTAAAGCTCTGTTTTTGGAGAAGAAAACCCGAATTGAGGTTTTGTGATACAAGCTTAAGGCTCGTGATTCATCATTTGAGAAGTGTGTTGTGTGATGTATTGACAGGGAATTAGTAGATATCTTGGTTGTGTGTGAAGCGAAGAAGAAGTCGAGCTTGAAGTGAGAAGTATTGTGTCTTTTTTTCTTACCGTCGAATCAAGGTGAGTGCGTGACCGTAGCGTAGCCATATAATCGTTAGATTTTCCGTGATTAATGTGTGATGTGAGACTTGCCCACATGGGTGTGATTTGTGTCTTATCCATGTTGTATGATGTGAGTGTTGTGATGGAGCTCTATCATAGTATCATTTTATTTTTGCATTGCATATTAGTTCGGTAATTCTTTGTTTATATGCGCTTGTCGCTGTGGGACGGGAGGACCGCCTCACTAAGCATTATTAATGCTTATGCGCTTTTGGTGCAGGTAAAGAGGAGTCTTAGGATCGCGAAGCTCGTGGAACCGAGGCGGAATGAGAGGATGATGTAAATAGGTTTTGTGACTTTGTCTTGTATGATGTATGCTTTTGTTGCTAACATGAAAACTTGTTGGTATGCCTTGGTTAATAATAGTAAGTGGTTTTGGAAAGAAAATTTTTAAAAATCTGGTATTTTAACTTTTCCGCCACATATAGATTCTGGTACCTTGTCGTAATTTAGTATAGGATGTCATAGATTCATAGACAAGATCAGAAAAAACCCAAATTGAGCGTTCTTTTGTATTTTATTTTAAATCTATGTTTAAAATGTTATATTTTTATGTCAACTATATTTAATTAAAAAATAAACTCTATTTAAAATAAAAGTAAATTATTAAAAAAATTTTTTAAGAACCCTTAATGGGTTTCTACCAATAAAGCAGCAAAAACAAAAGTTTCTTAACCGAGTTTCTTAACTTCAAAATTATAATTAAATATTACTTAAGAAATCAAAATATTTTCTCCAGTAATGATGCTCTAATCGTTTCTCACTAAAAAAAAAACTCTCAGAGGTTTATTTTTATTTTTATTTAAAATTTAATCAAATTATAAAAATATAATTAAAAAATATTATTAAGAGAGTCATGTAAACTACCTTTCCACTGAGGTTGCTCTAAACATGAAACTATGTTGACCCAAAAATACACAACCATTTGAATTTTGACCCACCAAATTCATTTAATTTTCCATTAACATGTAAACCCCAAACAAAATAAAATATGCACATTAAAAAGCATAAAATATACAAAGCTTACTGAATTTGGCAAACACTATGACATCACTACACTCACTTTAAACGCACGCACGCATCAATCTTATGATCAAGGTCAGTTTCGTCATTTTCGCTTTATATATCTTCTTTTTGGCTCCATTAATAATAAACTAACCTCTTCTTGTTTCCTCATTACAACTTCAATTTGCTTAGACCATCCTTCTTTTTTCGTGAGTTTTCTCATTTATTTTTTCCCAAGTCTTGTTCTTCAATTTTTGAGATAGTACTGAATCAAACAAGACAGAGCCAAAACCAATTAACATGCGGTGGTGGTTGAGTCTTTCTGCTTATGGTTTTCGTACAGAAGTCTCCTTAAATGTCTTCTGTCGAGTGATTCTGTAAACTGAGATCTCTCTGCTTCTGCCATTAACGTAATGGGGTCGTCATTTTTCTTCACTGCCCCTTGCTTCATCCGCCAAATTATCTAAGACTTTTTGTTTCTTTTTCTTTTTGTTGCTCTGTTTCTTGAATACTCTGTTTTTGAGATTAACAAAAGAATCAGTTGTGTGGGATAAAATAGTTATGGTTTATCAATCAGCGGGACAGACAAGATTTCGGATACTCAAACACGAACACGGCATTGCAGGAAACATTGTTGTTAGAGTCATTGTTTGCTTTCAACCTCTCCAAGATTGCCAGGTTATTAACTTTTTTTTTTTTTTTTTTTTTCAAGTTCTTGTTTAAAGAGTTTCTGTTCTTGTTAGTTTAACTCGAATAAGCAGAATAATGCCATGAGTATTTGCAGGCCGATCCAGAACAAAAAATATATTTGGTGGTACAAAAAAATATATTTGGTGGTCCTTTCTATATTTATTATTCAAAATCTCAAACAATATTAGGTTTAAAATAAATATTTTTAAAATAATAAATTTTTTGTGAAAAAATATTTGTAACCTTTAAAATATACCTATTATCATAAAAATAAACTGGTGGTTCTCAAAAACATTAAATAAATTAGTGACCCTAATTGGTTGTTTAGTCTGCTTGTTTTCTACGAATTTTCGTTTCGATTTGGATTTTATTTAGAATTCACCCAAATTAACAATATATATATATATATATATATATATATATTGATAAAGAAATCAACAATAGTTTGTTGTTGGATTATAGTCTCTTTTTTTTTTAACCACCAAGAAACTTTTTTTCCCTCTTATTATTGATTCGGTTTTGGCTTTGATGTTCTGTATATTGCAGGCTGAATATTTCCGTCAATTGTTGAAGCCCGTCACGTAGAGCAGTTTCATATCTCCTTTTCTCATTTGAAGTCTTAGTTTCTTCTATTCATTTTGTGTTTTTTTTTTTGAATTGGTAAGTTCATGACTTTTCAACATAATCATTGATTTTTATTTTGTTTGCGTCACCTTCTTGATTAGAAGTTAGTTGATTTGTTTTGATGTCTTCTTTTTTTTTGGACAGTTTAATTTTTTTAGTGTTGGATGGGACAAGATCGTGGGTTGTGGTTTCCTACTCAGCGCTTGAGTTCATTGTCTTCCTTAGCTCTGTCTCATCTTGGGAAGCAAGACTCAAACTTAATATCTAAGCCTTGCGGCAGGACCGATAAGTTTTCAACTCTTGGGTCTTATGCAGTTTCTCAATCCCACTTTGACGACTCTCATGGTTGGATTCATGGGCCATTCCACTCGCAGCAACAGTTCTTGCCTCCTCAAAATCCATGTAGTAACCAGATGCCTGTCCAAGTAGAGGGTCAATGTAGTCAGAAGAGGTTCCTAGTGTTTGATCAGTCAGGAGATCAGACGACTATGCTACTCACTTCCGACATCCGGAAATCTATTGAGGCCTTGAAACAGCCTGATATGAAGGAAGAACTACAAAGAAGCAACAAACATTTAATTGTTTGTCAAGGAGTGCAAGGAAATAGCGAACCGGATTTGCAAGAGGATACGGAAGAACTAAATGCACTGCTTTACTCTGAAGATGAGAGTCAATATTGTTCTGAAGAAGATGAGGTTACAAGCTCAGGCCATTCCCCAAGCACAATAGTATCAACCCATGGGGACCAAGAAACAGTTGTTGAAAGCTGTGGACATGCTAAAAGGAGAAAGATACTTGAGAGCTCAGCACCTTTTCTTAAAACATTGACTAAGAATATGCGCGATGCTGAATCGAGCTGTGGTAGTTGTGACAACGCAGGGATTGATTTTCTAAAACATTCTATGACTGTTAGCAACAAGATGGGAGAAGAGAAGATTTTTGAGACTGTAAGCCTCTTGCGCAGTATAGTCCCTGGGGAGGAACTGGTTGACCCGATCTTAGTCATCGATAGAGCCATTGATTACTTGAAATCATTGAAGATGGAAGCCGAAAATCGAAGACACGTGACTCTTTGTTTGCATGGTACCTAAGAAATTAGCAACTTTTGACTCTTTGTTTGCAAATGGACTTGTTTTCTAAACAATATAGGAGTCATATTGGATCGTGGTACTCTTTGTCAAGATACAAAAGGGGTCAACTTGCTGCTTCTTTGGAGATAAAACAAAAATTATTTTGGAATTGAAAGAGGAGGAATTGAATGAAGATGCAAAATTGAATATTAGTTTGATGAAGCTGGATTGCTAAATTTTAATTCTAGTTGTTTAGCTGTTTGTTCTATCATGTATCTTTTTTTCTTCTTAATGTTTTCTCGGTGTGGTTTTATATTTCCATTTCAGTTATTATTTTTCAAGTAATTCGGCGAGAATATGCTTGATTGAGGAGATCTTTGAGATCCATAGGCTTGCCAAGTATATTCTTCAAGTTGATTTGTGTGACCTTTGAGAGAAAAAAAGAAGCGTGATGATTGGCTCAAAGCTTAAACCCAAAAAGAATCTCACAAATGCACGAAAGTCACTTGCAGTATCTATAAGGTGTCGAGGAAGATGTAATCACACACTAAGAATGCATGTATTTAACTAAGCTAATCAAATAAGGTTGATTTTGGTAATTACTATTCCTGATATGAACTAAGTAATGCAATTCAAACTTTAACGATGATGAAACTTATGTGAATCCTAAGAACGAAATGTATGATATGATGATAAACCAATGAGTCAAGGGTGAGGAAATGATTTAGATGAGTCAATTATAATGATTTAGATGAGATGACGAATCTCTAATTATGCTTAGGAACAACTATCAAAACAATCATAGGTCATAGATCACTAATCAAGACTAATCCACTTCTATAGCACTAATCCCTTCACTAATCACCATCGTTAACAATCAATTTCTGTTTGTGAAAATGATTTATGAGCATTAACATTCAAGTCCAATCAAACCACTAATCACCCTAACATCAATTTTCATTGGCTAAAGAAGAAAAACTAAATAAGTTCATTCAAGCATTTCAACAAACACCTTCCGAGTGTGAAATCCTAATAATCTAGATTTAAGAGATCAATTGAAATCTAGCATTAATAACAACTTAATTAAAGGATATCTAAAGTTCCAACACTAAGCATCATCTTTAACTCATCAACTCATCATAATCTACCAGACCCTTAACTCATCAAAAGACTTATTCACTCATGCTTAATGAAACCAAACAAACTAGATAAGATAATGTAAACATGATGATCAACGATAAGAAAAATGAAAGGAAATTTAAATAAATGCAAAAGATAAAAAATATCTTAGTACAATTGAGTTCTTATATCCAAAAGAGGCAAACAATTAAGCTAAGAACAAAGATAGTCTTCATGCATGTAACACCCCAATCCCGCGGTTTTAGATTATAGAGTTCAAGCCCATTATAAACCCATTACGTGTAACTCTAATCTCTTCACTTCTATATAAAAGGTAATAATTGGTGACCCTCAAAGGATAAGACAAGGGGCATGGCAAAACCCGGCTCACTTGCTCCTCAGAATCATAAACAATACCCGTCACTTTGTGGGATGTTTTCCTAACAAACCATGAGGAACACGAGATGTTTAACATACAAATCAAAAGCCCCAAGTCTTATCTTTTTATAATACCCAAGTTTGTTGCGTTCGAAGGTACGTGGTAAAAGATATCCCTGTTTCTTCGTATCTGTTACAATCTGTCTGAATGTTTGACCACCGCAGATCTAACCAGTTCTGGAAGAATAGACTAATGAATAAGCAAACAGATTTCTTTTTCGACGAAACTTAGTGAAGATATGCACAAGCACAAAAATTATATATAGCCACATCCAAACGCGGATCTACAATTAGAGTTATGGTCTGAAAGTTATATTCATTTTTCCAAGTCAGTTCTCTGCATATCGAATCTCACAAACATTCAACTTCAAAAGCAGTTTCCCATCGAAGCAGAAGAAGTTAGAAATCGATCTAAATACCATTGGAAAGCCCCCGCTGTCATCTTTTCAGACCTCTTACATACCCGAATTTCGAGGGAAGTCTAGAAAATGAATGTGTCAAATAGTAATGTCCAAAAAAAGAAAGTCACGAAGAGGAAAGTTCAGAAAAGGAAAGCAATACAAAGCTGAGAGTGTGATCTGTGGAAACATAGGTATATATTTTTTTTCATGCTTCATGAATCATGACATGCATGGTTAGATCTTCTTGCTTTGGATTGAATAAAAAAATATATGTTTCAATGCTTGTTGAGTGGATGTTTTCTATGCATGATTATGATGTTTGATGATAATGTTTATTTCTGATGGTGTCAAATACGATTATGTATGTATGTATGTATGAAAAAATGGCAAGTACGACCATGTATGTATGTATCTGTGACGAATAGTCACATTACTGGACTTTGATGGGCCGTCCAGTTAACGTGAAGGTCAAGAATGGCTGATAAGCCTGGAATGGGAGTGTCTGAGCCATGAGGGCCAGCCTCCACTCATGAGGTTTTAAAAGCTATCACGAGGATGGTTGAACCTACCGATGTATGGACCTCTTGCTATGGGCAAGAGAGAAACGTCATGTATGTTATAGCTTGTCGAGTAGGACATGCTATGTGTTTGCTAGTGTCTAGGTTTATGTATTTTGATGATTATTGAATAGGATTAGAAAGTGTTCTATGTTTCCAGTTGACAGAAAAGATCTCCTCACTGAGTAATTTATTACTAACCCCTTTTTTCCTTTTTCCTCAAGTTTGCATTTGCGGTTTGAAGTTGTGTTCGTTGGTGAAATTTGGAAAAAAAGTGTTATAGACCAGATCAAGGAATAGCACTTTGTCTTGGCCTGTGTGTCGGGACAGATGTTATAATTTGGTATTAGAGCCTAGGTTTAGGTCAATCCAGTTCTGACTCGAAGGCTCTAGACTTTAAAAACGAGTTTTCCAAAAATAATAATGATAAATAAATAATATAAAAAAATCACCAACGACAGACTTGAACTTAACTTTATTTTTTTAATTTAGTATGCTCTTAGTTCTAATCTCGTGGGTTTAGTGTATGGAAGATGAGGTTCATAAAGAATGCAAGGTAGTGTGTTCGCAGTGGCGTTGAAGATGGAGTAAGTAGTAGTGAGTTTTATATTGTACAAGAGTTCAGGATCATGAGCGATGCCAGGAAGCGGGTCCTAGAAGGTTTAAAGGTTGAGGTGAAGTATGTAATGCAGAACATGCGCTTTGCTAGGCATACATGGGTGGTAAAGATAAGGCAAATTTGTCCAGTGGGTCTAAAAAGAAAAAAGTACTCATAGGAGGTTAAGTCAAAATATGAGCAAAGCAGTTGTAGCGGAAGCGTAGTAGACCCATTTAGTTTTTTTTTTAATGGATTGTACACTTTGATGACACGCAATTGATGGATTGTACACTTTGATGACACGCAATTGGTAGATATCAATATAGAATTGAGTGGAGGATCCTTTGGAGTGTATAATGAAGTCAAGTTAGTGCAAGTGTACTAAGAAGATTTTGTTAAGGAGGTAATGATTCTTAGAAGAACGAGTAACGTAGTAGATGTAGGATGCTTGTTCCTAGTAAGAAGGAAGTTTTAAGCTTGTGTTTGGAAGTGTTAATGATATCAAAATCAGAGGAGGAAAAATCCCAGATGTTATTATGTTTGTTTCTTCTAAGAGGTTGGTATGTAACTAAGCGTGGGGGGGGGGGGGGGGAGAAGTACATGGATAATGGAATGCATGTAAGTACATCAAATATCGTAATAAAGGAGACATAAAGATTATGAAACTTGTACAATACATTACAATAACTTGTAGTGGACTACAAGAGTCATTGTAAGTCTTGAAGGCTTAAAGATGTGAGTAGTTAGAAAAGCTAAGCTACCACATGATTCAAATATGCATTAGTGAATCAAGTTGGAGTATCACTTTCTAAGGACAAGGGTAGTAAAGATTTCAAAAGATATTGTGCTACAAGTTCTCCTTAATGGTCATCAGAGGGGTGCAATAGAAGCGTGGTCCAAGTGTTCACTTGAGCTGCAAGTTAGGAAATTTTAATATTTAGAACACAGGCGCAAGAATTCGAGGATGAATTCCATTTAAGTGGGGAGAATTGTAACACCCCGATACCGCGGTTTTAGATTATAGAGTTCATGCCCATTATAAACCCA
>CM051393.1:8873418-8898418 GCA_028015245.1 Cardamine occulta
TTAAGTGTAACTCTAATCTCTTCACTTCTATATAAAAGGGAATAATTTGTCTCTCAAAGGATGAAACAAGGGGCATGGCGAAACCCTGCTCGATTTGCTCCTCGGAATCATAAACATTAGTCATCACTTTGTGGGATGTTTTCCCAACAAACCATGAGGAACTATGAGACCCCTAACATATCAATCAAAAGCCCCGAGTCTTAGATTTCTATAATATCCAAGTATCTCGCGATCAAAGGTACGTGGTAAAAGATAACACTGTTTCTCCATGTCTGTTAGAATCTGTCAAAATCTTTGACCACCACATATCTAACAAGTTCTGGGATAATATACTAACGAATAGGTAAACAGATTTCCTTTTCAACAAAACTTTGTGGAGATATGCGCGACACTCATATCTAGCCACAGCCGAAAGTGAATTTCACAAACAACCAACTTAAAAAGTTGTTTCTCATCGATCTAGAAGGAGTTAGAAGTCTATGTACATACTATTGGAAAGACCTCACTGTCATATTTCCAGAGCTTCTTACATATCGGAATTCTAAGGAAAGTCTAGAAAAGGAAAGTCACCAAGAGGAAAACTTAGAAAAGGAAAGTTCCAAAGAGGATAGTTCAGAAAAGGAAAGCAAGGCAAAGGTGAGGATGTGATATGTGGAAACACATTTATATTTTCATTTGTTAGACTTCATAAATCATGACATGTATCTTAGCTATTCTTGCTTAGGAATGAATAAAGACTGATATGTTTCGATGCTGGTTGAGTGGATGTTTGATATGCATAATTATGATGTTTGATAATAATGTTTATTTTAGATGGTGCCGAACACGAGTATGTATGTATGTCTGAGAAATTAAAATGGAAAGTACGAGCATGTTTGTATGTATGCGTGACGGAGAGTCACGTTACTGGATTGTGATGAGCCGACAGATTAACATGAAGGTCAAGAATGACTGAGGAGCCCGGAATGGGAGTGTTTAAGCCATGAGGACCAGTCTCTGCTCATGAGGTTCTAAAAGCCATCACGAGAATGGTAACCTACTGATGTACGGACCGTGGTTATCCTTGTTGATCCTGGTGGCCCATCTTGGCGGTGGTGAACACCACCAGCTGCACTTCTTCATAGAAACAGCCTTTTGCTCGCCCCGCTTGCCTCGTCTCCTCATCTATGCTCTAAGTTTCAAAAACAGTTGAAATAGACTCAAAACCCATGCAATAAGCAAGAATAACACTATATCATCCAAAATGAAAAACTGTGCGAATGAAAGATTCCAATGCATATTTATAACTCTAAGAGTAAAGAAAAAGAAAGAAAAGTGATAAAAATGAATGTCTATACAATGAAAATCCATAAATATCACGTGAATATAGTAAATGGGCACTGCTATAGCCACCATCTATATGAGAGTCTCTTTCTTTTCATAATATAAAAGGTTAGAGCACCAATTATCAAACATTTTTCAGATTTTCTGGGTAATGAAAGAAAAGGTTTCTCTGACCAAAAAAAAGAAAGAAAAGGTTTCATGCTTGTTTATGCCAATAAATTCAGGCATATTTAAATAAGTATGAAATCCAAACTCTATGATTCTTGTAACATCCAAATCCTGGCTTGAAGATTAGAGGATATACCTTTTCCAAATGTTATTACCGATCTTTCGATATTTTTTTTCTATGTTCTCTAAAATTTTATTGGAGGGCTTTGAATTTATGCTTTAGTGCTTTACAGAAAATCAATGAGTCATATACAAAGACTATGTGCAACATAGCAAGACTACTTATGATGTGGAGTTTGTGCTATTGTCAAAACTATCAAATATTGGCGTTATTATCTCTTTCATCACGAGTGTATCTTTATTATAGAGACCATGATGCTTTGAAAAATTTAAGAAGTTAAGACAATATTTTGGCTTGAAAAGATTTTGGCATAACATTAGTTGATTGTGGCCTCCTCCCCGACATCATCCACATTTGTTTGGATTTCTCTTCTTCCCTGCTTTATGTAAACCATGAATTGCAAAAATTAGTTATTTTCAGAAGCAATAGTTTACATACTCTGAAAATGATCGTGTACAATGAAATCTGAAAGCGATGGTGTAAATACCTTATACTCCTCACCGCTAGCTTTATCCTTTTTACTGGTTGACCCAGTATTTTCGAGGACAGTGTTTCCTGATTTTAACATCATCCATCACACATATGTCATCGTAATCTGAAATTGGGAGTATTACCCCTCTAATGTTGAATTTCCCCCCAGCAGTGGGTGACTTCCTATTCACATCGTCCACCAACCCTCTGCACTTAACCCCTTCATACAGTATCGTCATTGCATATTGACAAAGTATATTTAATATCTGAAATTCTCAACAAGTGCCAGTCTTCTTGGTATTAGCATCTAGATGCCATACTTCCTTCAAAAGCACAAGTATTCCCACTCCATTATACTCGCGCTCAATCCATTACCAAATGTGTATTTTTTCCTTGATTTGTTTGCTTAATCACATACAAATTCACAAGTATTTTTCCATGGATTTGTTTGCTAAATCACAAGTATTCCCACTCCATTATACTCGTGCTCAACGCCATTAACTAATAATAATTGAATATATGTTGTTCCTTCTCATTCTATCGCCATTACCATATGTGTATTTTTTTCCCTGGATTTGTTTGTTTAATCACATATAAATTCAGGGGTGATAACCTGAATGATGACTCCTCCGTTCCTTGAGCCAGAATGATGACCAAATCCTTAGCTCTACATATTTTCAGTATGAGACAAGTACATTGTGCTCATTACATTTCGAGCAACTCACAAGCTCGTAAACCACCATAAATTGAGTCATATTGCCACCTTAACAACCCTTGTATAACTTTTTGTTGCATGTTTTGTTATTTATTCTCTTCAATCCACATAAAAAACATGATTCGTATTTGTCTTCCTTACTTCAAATGCATATGAATCTCTTAACCTATGTGCGTCACCCGCCAATCACAACTTTTGTTATACATGATGCCATATTGTAGCTAATACTATCTTCTTTTTTCTTAAACACCATTCCAACAAATATATCATCATCCTCATGATTTAAATCAATGACTTGAATATTGTGTTTTTTGATTTCCATTTTTCGGAACATTGGCTCTTCATCTCCATATCCACATATCTTAATAACACTGAATCCTTTCATCAAAGATGTATCGCCGTTATCACATCTGCCTTCTACCATAACAAATCTCTCCTTTGAGATCAACGAAATCTTCACCATCATCATAAGTAACATATCTGCTAGATTTATTTCTTTATGTCTCATCATTATTTTATTTTCCAATATCATATCTACTTTTTTTACCTTTGCTTTTCTTAATTGATCTGTCCTCAACTCTTTTTTGGGAAAATAACTAAAATAATCTTTAATAGTAATTTAATTGCTCGTTTAACTTAGAAACATTTAGGGTTACGTGAGTTCTTTTGATCACAAGAATTTCCCTAAAATTATTTGTTAGGAAAAACCTAATTACAAAAGTGACATTATCAATTAATGCCACAACAGCGTTTATTTCGTTTTAAAAATGCAAATATTTACGATTTTGCCATCCCTGAAAGAAAAATCTGCGAAATAAATATGTGCCTCTATGTTGTGGTAGATTTGTTTAAATGACAAATTTAAACTTATGCCGCAGATTTGTTTTGCAGATTTATTTTATACCGCAGATTTTTATGTCTTAGTGGTGGCCGAGTTTTTAATTCATTGCAGAGTTATTAACCTCCGTAGGTTTAGGTTCCGAAGATCGTGATAGAGGCAGAATATTTTTTTCATTTCTTTAACATGTAAGAATTTCTAGGGCAGATTTATTTTTTGTCGCAGATTTATTTTGCACACTTAATTTTTCATCGCAGATTTAATGTTTTAGTTGTTGGAGAGTTTTGTTTCATAAACTAGTGGCCGTAAATTTGATTACCAAAAATGCATTGCTAGATTAACCTCATAGTTACCACAGATGTGATTCAACTTGTAGAAGATTTATGGTTTTCAGAAAAAAACAAAGATTAGTTATGACAGACTTTTCAACTCGCTTTATGGCATACATTTTTCTTACTAGAATAACTTTTTAGTGTCTGAAGACTTTTTAATGCAAATTTTAACGACATGGTGTAGTGGTGGTTTTGTAGGTCCTTGGTTGCAGTGACATCAAGATTGACGAGTCCTCTCATTTCCGCAGTACCCACAAGACTAGCAGTAAGGGACGCAAAGGGTGTGTTCATGAGTAGGTCCTTTGGATATATAACCAAGTGAATCTCGAAGCTTGCAACCATGTTACCACAGATTTTGTATCGCAGACTTGTTTTAGTACATCGTAGATTTTCTGATTATTTTTCCTAAGTAATGACGAAATTAATGGAATTTGTTTTCAAAAAAACTAGTACTTCATCGTCGAGTTTTTTTCAGTTTTCTTCTTCTTCTTCCATAATCATTCATTCAGTTCTACCTTCATCCCCAAGCTATTCTCTTTTATGAAGCACCAAGTCGAATTCACATAACAAAGCTAAACTCAATATGATACCCAGTTAGGGGTGACATAATACTTGTAGCGTATCATGAATAGAAATGTGGTTTTGTGTATACTATGATAAAAAAAAAATCATTTTTGTGTAGTGTATCATGAATAGAAATGTGGTTTTGTGTATACTATGATAAAAAAAAATCATTTTTGAGGATATATATTAAATAGAATGATTTTAACATTAAATGATGATCAATTTTATGAGAAATAATGAATTGGATTAATAATTATATTTTTAACTAATGATTTGTTTTAATATATATAAATAATTCTACAATGTTTTATAATATTTAATATTGAAATCTCGTGCAACACTCAGGGGTACTAATCTAGTATATACAAAAACAATGAAAAAAATATAAAAAAAATATGCATAATTATGTTTACATATGTAAATAACTTAAATCATTATTCTCTCTTTCAGATTCATTGCAATAAACATGTCTCCAATACTAACCTCTAGCTGCATTGGCTTACAAACTCATCTGCCTTTTTATTGCAGAAGCGCATAGCTCTTGCACCTCAGCCAGAAAATGAAGCCTACTAACAATACCCCTATCTGTTCTAGTAGAAGGACCATCAAGAGGTCCTACAACATCTTCCAACATAGATTTAGCACTTCTTACAATCTTATACAGTTAACTAAACCTACTAGTCTATGTTGGAAGATGAAGTAGGACCTCTTGATGAGCCTTCTGCTAGAACTGATAGGGGTATTGTTAGCAGGCTTCATGTTGCGGCTGAGGTGCAAGAGTTATGCGCGTCTACAATAAATAAATAAAAAGCAGAGGACTTGTCAGCCAATGCAGCTAGAGGTTAGTATTGGAGACATGTTTATTGCAAGAATCTTAAAGAGAGAATTGTTATAAAACTTTTAATATATATGGTATGTATATATATATTATATATGTTTATATATGTATGTGTTATATATATAAAAGGTAGAGGCGAGATAAAAAAGTTGACGTGAGGGAAGAAATTTTATTGCCACTAACTTCTCTTCCTCTAAAACACATAAGTCTCATATATATACTTACATAAATCGGTTAATCAAGTCGGTAAAAGTAAGAAACATTAAAATATTTTTTATATGGATAATTAATTATTTCCAACACTCCCCCTTAATTATCCATTACTATTGATATATTACGTACTGCCTCGTTAAAAACCTTATCATGGAAAAATCCAGTGGGATAAAAACCATGACAAGGAAAAAAGAGTACAGTGACGTAATTTCCCCCTGAAATGATGGATGTAGTTTCTCCTTCATAAATCTCGTAAATGACACATTCCGATACTGTAAACATGTTTTCTAAACGTTGTAGTGGAAAGCACCTTCGTGAATAAATCTGCTGCATTGTCAGTAGAACGAACTTATTGGATGTCTACTTCTTGATTCTTCTCGAGTTCTCGTATGTAAGAGAAAAATCTTGGGGGAATATGCTTCGTTCTATTGCTCTTGATATAGGCTTCTTTGAGTTGGGCGACACATGCAGCATTGTCTTCGAACAGTTTTGTTGGCTCTTTATTAATGATTATTCCGCTTGATTCTTGTATATGTTGAGTCATCGATCTGAGCCACACACATTCTCTACATGCCTCGTGAAGCGCAATGGTCTCAGCGTAATTTGATGAAGTAGCGACCAAAGTCTGCTTTTGGGAACGCCAAGAGATTGTAGTACCTCCAATTGTAAAAACATATCCTGTTTGCGATCGGGCTTTATGTGGATCCGATATATAGGCTGCATCTGCAAAACCAGCTAAAACAAAAGTGGAGTTTCTAGGGTAAAACAATCCCAAGTCAGTTGTTCCCTGAAGATAACGAAAAATATATTTTATTCCACTCCAATGTCTACGCGTGGGAGATGAACTATATCTTGCAAGTAAATTTACAGCAAATGCTATATCTGGTCGGGTACAATTTGCAAGATATATAAGTCCTCCAATAGCGCTCATATAAGGTACTTCAGGACCTAATACTTCTTCGTTATCCTCACAAGGTCGAAATGGATCTTTATCAATATTAAGCGACCTATTGACCATCAGAGTACTCAAAGGAGTCGCTTTATCCATATAAAAGTTTTTTAAGATCCTTTTCATATAATTTGATTGATGTATAAAAATTCCAGCTCGATGATGCTCGATCTGGAGTCCAAGAAAAAATTTTGTGTGTCCAAGATCTTTCATTTCGAACTCTTCTTTCATATGAGTTCTGGCATCATCAATCTCTTTTTGAGTTCCAATTATGTTCAGGTCATCCACATATACAGCAATGATCACAAATCCAAATAAAAATTTCTTAATAAATACACAAGGGCATATCGCATTGTTGGTATATCCTTTACTCAACAAATATTCACTTAAGCGATTATACCACATGCGTCCGGATTGCTTTAATCCGTAAAGTGATCGCTGTAATTTGACTGAACATATTTCTTTAGCTTTTGAACTTAATGCTTCAGGCATTTTCAATCCTTCTGGGATTTTCATATATATCTCATTATCAAGTGATCCATATAAATATGCAGTCACAACATCCATTAGATGCATTTCTAGATTTTTGGATGCCGCTAAGCTCATCAAAAATCTGAAAGTAATTGCATCTATAACCGGATAATATGTTTCTTCATAATCAATTCCCGACCTTTGAAAAAATCCTTGGGCAACAAGTCGGGCTTTGTATCTTGTTACCTCATTTTTCTCATTTCTTTTCTGAATAAAAACCCATTTATATCCAACGGGTTTTACATGTTCGGGCGTTGTGACGATAGGTCCAAAAACTTTTCTTTTATTGAGGGAGTTCAACTCAGTTGTCATGACTATTTTTCATTTCTCCCAATCAGATCTTTTCTGGCATTCTAATATGGACCTTGGATTTGGATCATCACTTTCATAATCAATTTCCTTGGATACAGCGAATGAGAAAATTCCATCATCATCTTCTATCTCATTTCTAACCCATACTTTTCTATTTTGGGCATAGTTGATAGAAATCTCATGTTTTTCTAAATCAGTTTTGTCTTCAGGATTTTTCACTGTATTTGGTTCTTCTGAACCAGTCTCATTCATTTTTCCCAATTTCTTTTTCTTTCAGAGATTTTTATCCTTTGATCCCACTGGCCTCCCCTTTTTCAATTGAACTTTAGGTTCATTTACTAGTTTTCCATCATTTTGTTCTTCTGGAACATTAATTCTTGATGGAACATTCGCAGCGGGTATATATGATTTTGTCACCCATTTTGTATCAGTGAACGCATCTGGTAATTGATTTGCTAAATTCTATAAATGTACAACTTTTTGAACTTCCAGTTCACGTTGTTTCGTTGGGGGATCAAGGTACAACAACGACGATGTGCACCAAGTAATATCTCTTGGAACTTCCTTAATTTCTCTCCTTAACGCTGGGAATTCATCTTCATTGAAATGACAATCTGCAAAACATGCCGTAAACATATCACCAGTTCGCGGTTCAAGATAACGAATTATACTTGGTGATGTATACCCGATATATATTCCCAATATCCTCTGTGGTCCCATTTTTGTTCTTAGTGGCGGAGTTATAGGGACATAAACCGCACATCCAAAAACTCGGAGATGGGATATATCTGGCTCCTGGCCAGATACTAATTGTTTTGGGGAGTACTTATGATATGCACTTGGCCGTATTTGAACTAGTGCAGCAGCATGCAAAATTGCATGACCCCATACTGAAATTGGGAGCTTTGTTCTCAATATTAACGGTCTAGCAATAAGTTGTAACCGTTTAATCAAAGACTCGGCCAAGCCATTTTGTGTATGAACATGTGGGACCGGATGTTCAACATCAATTCCTAATGACATACAATAGTCATTGAAGGCTTGTGAAGTGAATTCACCAGCGTTATCAAGTCTCACTTTCTTTATTGTATAATCAGGGAATTGTGCTCTCAACCTGATTATCTGGGCAATGAATCTTGCGAAAGCCGTATTTCTTGTAGTCAATAGACATACATGTGACCATCTGCTGGATGCGTCAATCAATACCATAAAATATCGAAATGGCCCGCATTGTGGGTGAATAGGCCCACATATATCACCATGTATTCTCTCTAAGAATACTGGAGATTCATTCCTTATTTTAGCTGGTGACGGCCGAGTTATTAGTTTTCCTTGAGAACAAGCATTACATGAAAATTCTCTCGATTGAAAAATCTTCTGGTTTTTCAACGGATGGCCATTTGAATTTTCCACAATTTTTCTCATCATGACTGAACCAGGATGCCCTAAACGTTCATGCCATATTTTGAATATACTTGTAAACTTCGGGTTTACTGTAATATATGATTCAGTGATATTTATTTTTGTGGAATATATTCTGGAGGATAGAGCTGCCAGCTCTTCTAATATATGTTTTCTCTCCGAAATAACTGATGTAATGCAAAGATATTCAATGCTATTCTTATTCATAGTTTCTATGTGATATCCATTTCTGCGGATATCTCTGAAACTTAACAAACTTCTGTAAGATTTAGGGGAAAATAATGCATCATCTATTTCAAATTTTGTTCCCCTTGGCATTGAAAAACTGACTCTTCCGGAGCTCATAATAATTTTTGCATTACCAGATATAGTATTCACGCTTCCAGCAGAATTTTTTATTTTAAGGGAGGAGAAATACTTTTTATCCTTAATTATTGTGTGCGTTATAGCACTGTCTGTCAGACATATGTCTCCATCCCCAATGTCAAAGATTGACATTTTCTGAATTTAAGAATATTCATAAAAGATACATTAATATAACATAACAAAAAAATTTATATTACAATGAAAACTATCTTACAACAAACAGATAAACAAAGCACTATTGAACATTGAGTTTTTAGTTTTTATTTTTTTCTTCAGGAAGATTAGCAAACATAACTATTTATACATCATGTCATAGTTTCTTCTTCAGGAAGATCTTAGTCGTTTTGTTTCTCGTTGATGGCTTCAGGATCAACTACAAAATCAGCAATATCAAGAGAGATATCATCATTTAAGCCATCGAAAGAAGGTCTGGGGTCGCCATGAATGAAGCTGGTTTCATTTGCTCTTTCTTTAGCCTTTTGTGACTCTTGATACAGATCGGCCAAATGTTTAGGCGTACGACAGGTACGGGACCAGTGTCCTTTCACGCCGCATCTGTGGCAAGCATTTTCATGCTGCTTATATGTCACATGACCAACTTCGTTCCCTTTGAACCTTTTATTATTTCTTTCAGCATTAAAATCATTAGGACGGAACTTTTTTCCTTGTCCACGTCCACGTCCATATCCTCCTTGTCTACGGCCACGATCATAACCTCGACCGCGACCTCGTCCATAATTATAATTGGATGACGCAACATTCGCTTCTGGGAATGAAGCTGATCCAGTAGGACGAGTTTGATGGTTTAACATCACAAGTTCATTATTTTGTTCTGCAACCAATAGAACTTGCATCAACTATGAATACTTCTGGTATCCATTCGCCCGGTATTGTTGCTGCAGGATTATATTTCCAGGATGAAAAGTTTGGAGAGTTTTCTCGATCATATCATAATCGCTTATCTTCTCTCCACATAGAATTATCCTCGAAGTAATTCCAAACAAAACGGAATTATATTCACTAACACTTTTGTAATCCTGAAACCGGAGATTCAACCACTCATGTTTAGCTTTCGGTAAGATCACATATTTCTGGTGATCGAACCTATCTTTGAGTGATTGCCAAAGATATGCAGGATCTTCTTTTGTCATATATTCATCTTTTAAACCATCATGGATATGGTGGGTTAAAAATATCATAGCATTAGCCTTTTTTCTTCAGGAGTGGGCTTTGATTTTTCGATGGTATCAAGGAGCCCTCTTGCTTTTAAATGCATCCTTGCTGCAACTGCCCAGCTCATATAATTATTTCTAGATATATCAAGGGCACCAATCTCGAGTTTTGCTAAATTTGACATGATAATTGTATACCAATTTATTGAGCATAAATTTAATTAAAATTCAACTTAAAAATCAAATTTAAATGGCATGATAAAATTTTAAAATTTGCAAGCATAATAAAAACATAAATTAAAATAACTAATAATTTACGATAATAAATAAAAATTAAAAGAACAATAATTTAAAGCGTATAATTTGTCTTCTGGACAAATTTATTATGTCTTCTGGACATAAAGTTCTTCTGGAACTTTCATGTATGTCTTCTAGACATAGAGTTATTCTAGAACTTTTATGTATGTCTTCTGAACATAGAGTTCTTCAGGAACTTTTTCAATAAATGTCTTCTGGACATTTAGTTATACATAAGGCTTTGATCTGAGGTGACATAGTCTACCATATGATCATAAGCTGTTTGAGGTGAGAGAGCCTACCATATGATCTGAGGTGACATAGTCTACCATATGATCATCATGATCGTAAAAGGCATAGCCTCCAATAACGATCGGTTCGGGGAAAACAGCGCCTATCATCCCGAAATAACATATAAACGGAGAAGGCAGAGCTTATCTTTCCGTTAACATAAAATAAATTAAACATAAATTAAAACATAAATTAAACCTCACCTTTTTGGTATTAGAGCGGATCGTGCTGATAACGTGTTATAAAACTTTTAATATATATGGTATGTATATATATATTATATATGTTTATATATGTATGTGTTATATATATATAAAAGGTAGAGGCGAGATAAAAAAGTTGACGTGAGGGAAGAAATTTTATTGCCACTAACTTCTCTTCCTCTAAAACACATAAGTCACGTGTATATACTTACATAAGTCGGTAAAAGTAAGAAACATTAAAATATTTTTTATATGGATAATTAATTATTTCCAACAAGAATAACGATTTAAGTTCTTAACATATGTAAACATAATTATGCATATTTTGTTTAAATTTTTTCCATTGTTTGTGTACATACTATATTAGTTCCCCCGAGCGTTGCACGAGAATTTAATATTAACATATTTTAAAAAGTTGTAGAACTATTTATAAATGTTAAAATAAATCATTAATTAAAATATAATTATAAAGCCAATTCATTATTTCTCATAAATTTTAGCATACTTTAAGGTTAAAATCATTCTATTTAAAAGATATCCTCAAACATGCATTTTTGTTTTATCATAGTATAGACAAATCCACATTTATATTCATGATACACTACAAAGATTATGTATCACTCCTAGTTGAGTGTTTTATTGTGCAACATTTGAGTTTGTATTTATGGATGTTTTACTTCTTATTTTTAGTGTAAAACATTGAAATCTTTCACTTAAAATACGAATATTATAAAACAGTTTCAAAATTATATATATATATATATGTACAAGCATAATAAATATTTTAAATAACAATCTAACACCACGTTTAATATATATAATTAGGGAGTCCTCTCTCCATCTAGAGCATCCACATAGGCAAACTATTTTTTTTAGAATTAAAGACAATATAAAAGATTCATTAAATACATGTTTATTTATATTTATTAAATAAATCTAACGATGTTTATAAAACAAAACAATTAAGTAAAATGGGCAACAAATAAAAAACTTAACGTGATAAAATTAATTTACTAAGAATGAAATATAAAATTATAAAGATAATTTGATAAAATAATTATTTAAATAATGTATTTAACAAGAAGATGAACTAATAAGAACATAAAAATAAAAGATAAATTATCGAAATGCTGAAACGAGTTAACAAATTGAGTGGGGAGAAACTAGAAAGAAAATATAGTTAACTTTCTCTGAAGGATTTTATAAATATCTACACTAATAGTTTCTGGAATATATGAGAAATGTGATTATATATGTATATATATATATATATATATGTTTCTAGATATAATACACCAAAAAATAGAAAATTTAATGAGAATCTAATAGTTACAATTGGGGTTTTAGAAAATATCTAAGTTTTTTTTATAAAAATCAAAACTTTTATAATCTTCGTATTTTAAGTAACAGATTCCAAAATTTTACATTAAAAATAACAAGTAAAGAATCGGTAAATACAAACTCAAAATGTTGCACAATAAAGCACCCAATTAGGAGTGATACATAATCTTTGTCACGTATCATGAGTACAAATGCGGTTTTGTCTATATTGTGATCCAAGAAAAATACATGTTTGAAGATATTTTTTGAATCGAATAATACTAACCTTTAGGTATTTTAAGTTTTATGGGAAATAATGAGTTGACTTTATAAATATATTTTTAATTAATGATTTATATTAATATTTATAAATAAATTAATAACTTTTTATAGTATTTTAATATTGGAATCTCTTGCAGGGCGCATGGTACTGTACTAGATTTCAATATTAAAATATTATAAAAAAAATTTAAATTATTTATAAGTATTAATATTAATCATTAATTACAAAAATTAAAAAAAAATCAGCAGATTCTTTCTCATAAAACTTAGCATACCCTAAGGTTAAAATAATTTGTTTCAAAAAATATCTTTAAACATATATTTTTCTTGGATCATAGTGTAGACAAAAGCCACATTACTACTAATGATACAATACAAAAATTATGTATTACCCCTAATTGGATGCTCTAGTGTGCAACATTTGAGTTTGTATTTACCAATTATATATTGGGTGATTATTAAATTAACATTATAATTGTATTTCATTCTTATTAAATTAATTTTATCATGCTAAGTTTTTAATTTTTATCCATTTTACTTATTTTTTTTATAAATGTTTTAGATGTATTCAATAAATATAAATAAATATGCATTTAATGAATACTTTAAATTGTCTTTAATTCAAAAAATAGTTTGTTTAGGTGGACACCCTATATGGAGAGAGGACTCCCTAATTATGTATATGATTCTATGAATTCATATCTCTTTAACTTTATGTTTTTCTTTATTTTTGATTTTGTCATTTTATCTCTCAAAAATAAAAATATAAGCACCACACGTTTTAATATGAATTAAAGTTCGATCAATGAATCTTTACCATAAAACCTTTTCTTGATAATAAATGATATTGGTCAAAGATTTGAAAGCTTTAAAATATTTAACAAGAGGGATTGAATGAAAAAAATAAGTTCATAAATTAATAGTAGATGCTCAAATATAGGCACACGAGTAAAATTGCGTTGAAAATAATTAAACTAAAGACTTTATTAAAACTGTTTTACAATACTTTTTCTTTTTTCTCCATTTGCATGACTCGTGTCTATATTTTTGTTGTAATTTTTTGTCAACTAAGTGTTGCCTATACTTTTTATATAAAATGTTACAAAATGAATGATGAAAATAATCATAAAACTACTTACCATAGAAACATATATATAATTTTGACATGAGAAAATTTTTTTAGTTCAATTTTCTAAATACATAATCTAATTTTTTGACTGATGGACTCTCTTTGCTTTTGTTTTATAATTAGCTTAACTAACATTGAGCGTTCCCTACATCAATTTTACCTAAATTTAAGGTTGATTTCTACTTTAACTATTGTTAATTATGATTTTTAAAAGGGAGTTTTGTTTTCTAGTAGAGTGTATAATTTCTTATGCTTATTTATTTCCTTGATACCTCTTAGATCATGTCCATAACATTGGTTTGATTTTCTTTCCTTTCCCTATTTTAGTTTAATACTCAAGATTATTTTTACTATTCATAATGTTAGGGAATACCATTCTTACCTTAACGAAGGCAGAGTTCCAAGCTTTCCAAACTCTCTTTGTAATATTCTTTCCCAACTCATCTCTCACAGGCTGTTGTAATAACCGTCATCTTTAAAGAAGATATGTAACACAAAAAAAAGTCAACATTACTCATCTTTAAAGAAGACATGTAACAGCAGAGCACATGGGAAAAAACATTTTAAGGGAAATTATCTTCCTTTAGTTATCAACTTATAATTTTCTTATAACAAAACGTCGATCCAAGGAATCATCCATATCCCTCGTTGCACTAGTCTTATAACAAACCTCCGGTCCATGGATTCTTTGTCATGTTAATTAAACTCCTGCAAAAACAAATGGAAGTATAAGCGGAGTCGAATGTGGCAGAAGTAAGTAAACATGTTAAAACTCACATTAACCAGCCAAGGATAACAGAAGTGCTAGAGAAGCTGATATCATCTATATCAAAGTTTCTAAATCCGCCGTCACTATTTGATATTATGAAATGAAGTGCACCGCTATACAAAAAGATCATTTAGAAATCAATTTCCTATAAACATTCAAACTCATAAGAAGGGAGAAGTGACACCTTATGTGTATATCAAGTGCATCAGTGATGGCGTTTTCTTCAAAAGTTGGCATGGACAGAAACTCTCAGCAGCTCTATCAAGATGTTGGATTCAGAGAAAGAAAGAAAATGAAAATAACAACATACATGAATTAGCCGCCAAAGTAGCAAGAGTAACACCCTTGTCCATTTTAGAATTCTGAAAAAAGAGGCTTTGAAAATCAAGAAAATACCATGTCAAATTAGTAAAAAATGAATTGATAATGGTCTCACACCTCGGATGGGGTAACATGACCAAAAAGATTAAAACTTTATTCATGAGACATGTTAACAACTGTATGACATTGAAGTTCCAGAAATATAATAATAATGGCATTTGTGAAGCTATGATTCGATACAGAATGAAGCATTTGGCCTTAGCTCCTTTATCACTTCACAATTAGCATTAATTTTAGATTGAGGAACCGAACGTTCGAAAGTAAGAGATGATGATTCTCCAATGTCTCGCTCTTCTAGCATCTTCTCTGATGCTTTCTGCTCTTGACATGTCCATTTGCATCATTTCTTCTGTAAAAAAGTGCACATGATCTTTCTATCTCTTTTAGTTCAGATCCTGCAAGATAAAGAGACATAGATCAGAAAATGAAACTACTCAAAATTGCAACAATGTAAGGTCCTATTCTCATGGACAATGCTAGAACATAGCAAAGTCTGATCAAAGAACATTCTTTTAAACATTATTTTAAACTCTTGAAAAATTCTGAATGCAAAAAGTGGGAAAGGTTTTGCCCCAAGAAAAGGTTTCATCATTCAAAGATATCCACATCTACAAGCCATTAAACCATCTTTTTATCAAGAAATCTTGGTGTAGTTGACAATTCCAAATCTATGAAAGAGATATTTGAATAGATTGTTTTTGCATCAAATTTCTTTAAATAAGGAATCCATCAAAAATTTTAAAAGAAATAACTACTCCTTTATAAACAACTCATGAAAAATCTAGAAAAGGAACTGAAATAATGAATAAATAATTTGAGCACAAAAGTTTGTTACAAAACTAAATCCAAATTGATTTTGTGCGCAAAAGTTTGTTGCATAATAAAATCATTATAGAGTTTATAGAATTAGCGCGAAATTTTTTGTTACATGATACAAATTAGAATAGTGTTTACACACAAAATCCATTGAAAAATCGATTTGGATTTCAAACAAATATTTTGCTAGATTTTAAGATCATGATGCCTTTACAATGTAATCTAACAAAGGGTTCTAAACAAGGAAAAGTTTTGTAAGAATACATATTGAGGATTCCATAATGAAAAAAGTAATTCAAAAACTTCAAATCCTAAACACTTATCTCATTTCTTCTTCCAAGTAAACAACAATACTGTGATCAACCAAAAATGAAGCACCAAGTCAAATTCACATAATAAAGCTAAATTTCTCTCAATCTGATATTTCAACATAATCCAGTCTAAAAGTCTCACTAAATCACAATCCAATTTATCACAACAAAAGAGAACAATATAAAACAACCTAATTAGGTTTGTTTTGGATGGGTTACAGAGGGGTTTGCAGAACATACTGGCTAAGACTTTCTCACAACTCTAGCCAAAATTTAGGAGACTGTTTGAATCTCTGGTAGTGACTCTGCAACTGAGTTGAACTCTTGGTTGATCACTAGTGGTATAGCAACGACTTTTGTGGCAGCGATTACGGCTCCTTGGGTGTTTGGCCTCCTTTTTCATTTTTAAAGGGTATTTAGGTTTTAAAGGATAACAATAGGTCGAAATGACTAAATCTATATTTATATCAGTATATTATAGGGTAAGCATTAGCTTTAGTGGGCTTAAGGGACTTCTAGGTTATCGGGCTTTTCTAGGGCTTCTATGTTATTGGGCTTTTCTAAAGTTTTTTCTTAAAATGAAACTGATCTACTTTTTGGGCCAGGATGGGATGTTACAGTTTGCGATAACTTATGTGAGATTGCTATTATTTTATAGTTTGTATTGGAAAAGAATAAAAAGTGATTTCATCAATTTGTTGGAGGATAAAAGTTTAAGAAAAGTTGAAACTAGTTTGTCCCTTGATAGTTGTGGACTATGACAAACATATAGTGAAACACTTGCATATGTGATCATTTATGGATTGATATTTCACCATAGTTTATGTAAAAATTTGCATTGCTCCTCAAAAAGTTCAAAATCTTTCACAAGTGATCTGTTTTGATTAAGCATATATATATATATATAATATACTTATATATTTAAATAATTTATTTTATCAGACTTTGTTTTAGATTAAATAATATTTAAGAAGTTTACAATTTTCAAAATATATATATTGAATAAATTTAATCATACTCATAATACTAATATTAATTGAACATTTAGAAAAAAAACTTAAACCACTATAAATTTTAAAATAAGTTGATAAATTACAAATTCAAGATTTCACTATTTTACATCACAATTTTTTCAAAATCCGACGAATATTTTGAAGATGATGATTCACTAGAAGCATCGAATTCACCAAGCTATTCTTCTGAAATTTTCAACAAAGTGTCTGGTATTTGTTCGTTTGAATGAACTAAAAAGGTGTCTTTGAGGGGAATGATTAATTATGCCTAGGAAGCCAATGAAGACTTTTTTGTAATGGATCATTTTCTTGCATAATACTCGCCCTCTCGGATTCATCTCAGTAATTGTGATCCAAGTTCCTGGTTGTTCTTCACTCGATGATTGCGTATATAACACACTTTGTCAGCTTGTAATTGATACGCGTACAAAGGCTATCAATTAACCTTATATGCTATTGAGCATAAAGGATATTGAATCCACAATGAAACAAGATCAACACATTAGGAATAAAAACCCTAATTTCAATCTAAGGAAATAAAAATTTGTGTTTTAGAAACCAAATTCAAAGTAAATACAAGCGGAAAAAGAGTAAAATCGGTTTTGAAATCAAATAGAGAAAAATGACAAGTCAATGGAATGTTAATGATTTAGATGAGAAGATGAATTTTTGATTATGCTCATAACATATTATGAACACTATCCTCAGTTATAGATCACTAATAAAGACTAATCCACTTCTATGACACTAATCCACTTCCATGGCACTAATCTTTTTCTTAATCACCTAATCATCAATAACTTTTGTTAGTGATTAAATGATCGAAGAACATTAGTAATAAAGTCTAATCTAACCACTAATCACCCTGGTCAACTATTTTCATGGGTTAAGGAAGAAAAAGCTCATTTAAGTTCTTTTAACTATTTCATCAAACACCTTCCGGATATGAAATCTTATTGATCTAGATTCTCAATTACAATCTTAAGCCTAGCATTACTATCAACTTAAATGAAGGATAACCTAAGATCTATTCCTAAACATCATCATCAATCAATCAAATCATAACAATCAACTAACCCTAAACTCATCTAAGAGACTACTCACTAATATCCATAAATACACAAAAAAAAATGAACTTGATCTTTGCATAATCATGATTTAAGAGATAAGTAGAAAGAAGATTTAAGAGAAAGAGATTTCATAACTTGAATTCAAGAGATTCATACAAAGAGTTTCTTAAAAGCCAAAAGTGGCTAAGGAGAATCTCTAAAAACGAGCATAAGAGGTTTCTAATTAGGATAAAGAGTATTCATAGTATGTAGCAAAAATCTTGGTCAACCCAATTTAAACCAGGTCAAAATCCGGTTAAGACTGGAATGATTGATGTGGACTTCTTCAGGTTGATCAGGAAATTTATGTCAAATTTGGATCGATCGATCTAAGTTGTAATGATCGATTTGAGGTGGAATAATCGTTCTGTGTTGAAACTTCAAATCTTCATAATTTTCTAACTATAACCCAAAATTCACTTATGTTTCGACCTATAATCCTCATTTTTTATGCCCTTCAATCTAATCATTATGTGTTTCTCACTTCATTTGTTCTTCTTATTTGCATACTTTTCTCCAAACCTACAAGATGAAAATGCATATGCAAACTATGTTTGAATCATAAGCACTAAAACCATAAGATATCAGTAATGCGAGGATGACATGATCATATTTTCTAAGTCTTCGTGATCAACTAATTACTGTTACACCAATTTTTTCATGTCAAACGCCTCTTCCAAGTGTAAGATCGTACCAATCGCACATAAAAGCGATGCATTTCAAGTTAATGATGCCATGATAACAACCTTCCAAGATTTCTTCAAGAGCAACATAGTACCACCCGCTCATGAAGCTATCCCGTTACTAACATTCTTTTTTTTTCTACCTTCATCGTAAATTTAAAAAGAATATCATATCTACTGGTACAATATATCAGTGAATTTCCAACTCTTTTAACCATGTTGGAAATTACACCCTTTGTAGACAATGTCTAAAACTATTCAAAATTTAGTATAAAATTTCACTTGTTTATATCTTATGTATGATTTTGTTTGAATTTGATTAATTGTGAAACTCACATAATACAACATCCTTGATGAGTTTTTATTTATTTATGCTATCAACATCGTCATTGGTCAAATGCGGACTTTCCTGGTTAACTTGCACAAAGATATGCTGAAAAATTTAGAAATAAAAACCAATCAATATAAATATAAATAGATATAAATATTTATTTATAATATGTATGTAAATTATAAATATATTGTATCTTTCTTATGTTATTACTCAATTAAGAAGAATATAGTTATGTATATGATTTTATTCCTCTTTTGTCAGTTTTCCACTAAGTCTTCCAATTGGTGAAAAAATATTAGGTACATGCGTGGGTGGGATAAGAAGTTCTTCACCTCTATCGTCGTGTCGCTGGATTTTCTAGCTTTTTTGTACTTGTGGTGCAAATTAGTATAATGAGAAGTTTGATGTCTCTTCGTTTATGCTTTGAGCCAAAATCAAACCCTCGACTTTGCTTAATTTTTTACTATTTTCTTAAGGTGGAACATATATTATTTTGAGTGAATTCATTCATCAATAGTCGACCGACCCACCAAGCGTTGATTCCCTAGAAAAATGAATATGAAAGTGTTCTATTACATCAAAAAGATGGTGAAAATAGCTTCTCCAAATTGCAAAAGAGCACAAGTACATGATGCTCCAAATGTCGAATTCTATCACTTGTAAGTGATCTCGTACATATGTCATGGAAGAAAATACCAATCCTTGGTTTTGTGATTGCAAAATATGTGCACAAAAGTTTGTTGCATAATAAAATCATAATAGAGTCTACAGAGTTAGCACGCAAAATTTCATACATGATAAAAATTAAAATAGAGTTTCCGTACAAAATCCATTTAAAAAATTGATTCCGGTTTCAAACAAATATTTTGATAGATTTTAAGATCATGATGCCTTTTAAATGTAATCTAACAAAGGGTTATAAACAAGGAAAAGTGTTATAAGCTAAGAATACATATTGAGGGTTCCATAACAAAAAAAGTCAGTCAAAAAATTCAAATCCTAAACACTTTTCTTATCTCCTTTCTTCTTCTCAAGTAAACAACAACACATTGGTCAAACAAACAAGAAGCAACGAATTGATTTCACATAACAAAGCTAAATTTTTCTCATTCTGATATTCCAAAAAAATTCAGTCTAAAAATCTCACTAAATCACAATCCATTTTATCAAAACAAAGGAGAAGAGTACAAAACAAGCTAATTAGGTCTATTTTGGATGGGAAATATGTCAAAAAAGTATGAACTTACATTTTGTAGACGTTTTAATCTCCAACTTAAAAAATATCATTTAAATGCCAAATTTTTATTGAATTTTTAATTAAATAGGTAACTTGTGTTGACTATGCCATATGAGACACAAAGTTAAATCGAGAGACGGAGCATGTTAACGAAGTTAAAGCTTCCGTTAGCAGTTTCTGTTTACTCAAAACGACGTCATTTTGCTCTTACTAAAAATCTTTAACTTTCAAATTGTGGATGTTTAAATCCCCAACTTTCAAAATGTGGCGTTTAAATGCCTAAGTTTTCATTGACTTCATGATTAAATGATTAACTTATGTTGAGAATGTCATTTGAGACACAACGTTAAATCGAGAGACGGAACACGTTTATGGGGTTCAATTATCTGTTAGCAGCTTCTGTTTAATCAAAACGATCAATATTCCGGCAAATATTTATCGTTCGTCTTATCTTTCTACTTCTGGTCGCTTGATCGAGATCCAACCATAATCAAGAAGTCAAAAATTTTCTCAAATTGAAGTTCGTCTTTGGAGGAACAGAATTCAACGACGTCTTTGTCACTTGAACTCACCTGCAATCTCTTGATAATTCCCATGGAATTCTCTAAAAACGTTAAAGAGATTGAGTTTCGTAAGCATTAAGAAAATATTTAATAGCTTTAATATTTTTTAATCGGTCATAGGGTTAAGCGTTAAGCATTGGAAATAACTGATTAAATCTTTTATTAATACTCATTGGAAAGTCAATAACCGATAAAAGAATTATAAAGCTTTAACCCCGTAAACGTGTTTCATTCTCGATTTAACATTGTGCCTCAAATGGCATAGTCAACATAAGCTAACAATTTAATCATGAAGTCAACAAAAACTAAGGTATTTAAATGTCCAAATTTTGAAAGTTGAGGATTTAAACGTCCACAATTTGAGAGTTGAAGATTTTATGGTAAGAGCAAAATGACATCGTTTTGATTAAATGGAAGCTTTAACCCCGTTCTGTCTCTGATTTAACGTTGCACCTCATATGGCACAGTCAACACAAGTTACCTATTCAATTAAAAAGTCAACAAAAAACTTTGGCATTGAAATGGTATTTCGTAAATTGAAGATTAAAACGTCCACAAAATGTAAGTTCATGCTTTTTTGACATTTTCCCCTATTTTGGATGGGTTACAGAGGGGTTTGTCGAACATACCGTCTAAGACTTTCTCAAAAATCTGGCCGAAATTCAGGAGACTGCTTGAATCTCTGGTAGTACTCTGCAACTGAGTTGAACTCTTGGTTGATCACTAGTGGTATAGCAAAGAATTTTGGTGGCAGCGATTACGGCTCCTTGGGTGCTCGGCCTCCTTTTTTTAAAAGAGCATTTAGGTGCTAAAGGCTAACAATTGATCTAAATCTATATTCATATTAATATAATCTAGTGTTAGGTTTAGTGGGCTTATTGGACTTTTAGGTTCTCGAGCTTTTCTAGGGCTTCTATGTTATTGGGCTTTTCTAGGGTTTTTTCTTAAAACAAACCCGATCTAGCTTTTGGGCCAGGATGAGATGTTATAGAATGCGGTTACTTATGTGAGATTGCTATTATTTCATAGTTTGTATTGGGAGAGAAGAAAAAATTATTTCTTAAAATTTGTTGGAGGATGAATGTTTAAGAAATGTTGAAACTAGTCTATCCCTTGATAGTTGTGGACTACTACAAACATATAGTGAAACACTTGCATATGTTATTGTTCATGGATCGATATATCACCATAGTTGATGTAGAAATTTGCATTGTTGCTCAAAAATTTCAAACTCTTTCACAAGTGTCATAGCCTCATTAAACTAAGTAAATTTAAAACTGACGTTTGACTGCTAATAACAGTTTCTTCTGAGGCTGGAAAACTTATCTCTTCTTCTTTGCATTCCCTCCCTTTCTAGAGCCTCAGGCCCTAATTCTTCTTCAGCTTTTTGCTCTGCCACAAGTATTGCCAACTGCAGATTAAGATTCAACAATTATCACACATCAAAACTTGGGAGGCCAGAAACTGTCCCCCTTTAGAGCTCTGCTCTCTTTTTCTCAGAGCCTGTTTTTTTATTTTTCTGGGCATGTTCTGTTGTAAAGCTTTTTAGCCTCCTTTGTATATCAAACCTTTCATTTAAATGGAATTCACATAATTTTAAAAAAACTTGGGAGGCTGAAGATTAAGCGAAAATGGAGATTGATGTCGAACAAACCAAATGATACATTCGTCAGGTTTCCTAAGATTAAGCGAATACAAATCTCCTCCCACCAATATATGTATAAGCTGTATCCTTCCCAACGACAATACAAGAGTTGATACGTCGACATGGTTTTACAACTTGCAAATTAATAATATTGCAACGATTTACATGTTCGCACCAAAGCTCGCAACAGAAGCTACACATTGTTAATGAATTTTGCCACGATAAATGAAATAAATAAAAGAAATAAAAGAGAGTTGAATTCTTGGCCTGCAAATGACTCTTGATCTTCTTGAGTCAAGTATTTCTTGACAATTGTTGATGATTTTAGTAGAGCAACTTGGATATATCTGCTTAAATCAAAATCACACCTGTTACAAATTTTCCCTAGTTTTATTCAAATGATTGAAACTCAACACAATTCGAAAGTCAAATATGTTCTATACGACAATGCTCATGAATTGAAGTTTGTTGAGATGTTTCTTTCTAAAGGAATTGATGCATATCATTCTTGTCCTGAAATACTGAAAAAAATTGTTGTGGGGAGAAAGCATGGATTTTTTGGCTATTTCATATCTCAAGAGTTGGAAAAAGGGCGATTTATACACCAATGGTAGTGTGTGCTAATTTATAACTTAATCGTAGTGCCCCGTAAATTCCAAAGGAGTTTTCAGAATATCTATCTGTAAATTGATTTCGAAAAATCTCATTGTAAGTGGAACTGGTTTTGAAGTGTAGAGCTCATGGAAATATGAAGTTGCGACCTCTGAAATTTTTGAAGTGTAGAGCTCATATTCCATGTAGAGCTCATGGAAATATGATGTTTATCCTGAACTAAATTTATCCTATTTTTGGAACGTAAAAATAATTAAAAATAAATTTTATTTTAGATTATCGTAGTTAAAAAATAAAATAAAATTATAAAAACTCCAGAAACGAAACGCCCATTGTGTGAGAGAGAGAGATCATACCACACAAAACTAGAATCGCAAATTTTCAATTACTCTGCCCACCTGAATTTTGTTTCTGGGTTCGCTTACTTATGAATCGGCGAACAAAATTTTCAGAATTCCTCAGAGAGTGTAGCGACGACGAGTCTCTGATCCGTTCGCTTGATTCTAATGGCGAGACGGGTCTTCGAAGCCTGGAAGGGAAATAATGTAAGGTTTCATATTATCTGACTCTCTTTTCTGGAATCTGCATTCAGGAAATATATTTATATATTTAAAGGTGACATTTTTATGAGTTCACTTTCTGTGCTTTTTTGAAAAGATTTGATTTTTAGCATGTAACTTTTGTAGGACATTTTTAAGGGGAAATTGTGGTTTTTCAATTAGATTACATTAAAGGCTTATGAGATTCAACTTGATTTGTTGATTTTGGTGGCTTTAATTTGATGGCTCTAGTGATTGAGGTCTAAGTATGAATATGAATACCTTATTGTTAGATTCTATTTGGTTCCATGTTGGTATCATAAGCCATATTTACGATATTGATGAGCATGAACATGCATTTTTGGTGACCCTATTGTGAAATTTTCTACAGTGGAATCTATTACCATCTTGTGAATATAGTTCTTGATGCTTTGCTATTCACTGAACAATGATCATCATCTACTCTTTTTGTTACTCTTTTGCAGAAGTTTGTATTTGGTGGGAGATTGATATTTGGGCCAGATGCTTGGTCTATTCCTTTTACCATCCTGCTCATCCTAACTCCAGTTGTTTTCTTTTCTATATTTGTTGCAACACATCTCCACTACGAGTTCTTACCAAACAGCATTGCGGGACATGTGTTCTTCGTGGGAGCAATTCTAATTTCTGTTTTTGTAAGTCTTCTTCCAATTCCCCAGTTGATATTATTCCATATTATATGTCTTGTCCACTTGTGTTTCCTGTTTAGATTTTAACTTAACTTGGGATTTTAAAAACACTTATCAACTCTTCTGTAGTATTTGTATGTTTATTATATAAATGCATCATAGTATGATTTGCTGGTACTCATACCACAGTAAGTTAAGAATCTAACCAAAACACATATGATGTTCCTTGTTATTTTCTTTTCTCTAACTTGGAGGTAAAGTTTAAGGTATTTTATTCAGTGTTTTCACTTTTTTTGGCTTTTGGATTTTGTATTTTATGGTAGGTTAGTGTTATTCCTTCATTTTTTTTGCTTTGGTTTTGGTAGGTACTGATCCTTCTCTTCCTCACTTCTGCGCGAGATCCTGGAATTGTTCCAAGAAATTCGCATCCACCAGAGGAAGAACTATCCTATGATACAACTGT